>JTDE01021128.1:27841-38268 GCA_014338405.1 Paragonimus skrjabini miyazakii
GAAGAATAAAAAGGGAAAGGGGAGGGGGCCTGACCACCAAAAATAGCTACGTCTATATTCAAACACACATCATGGTGCCATCAGCTTGCGAACAAACAACCAAGCTGTAGGTGAAAGTAAACCGTCATCAGCAAGACAGCATCCTCAAGGCTCCCACTGCCCCGCGCCATTAAGTGCACTCACTTCACAAACAACTCCGACAAACAACGACAGCATTCAAGCCACTAGGCTCGATCAGTCGTCGCCTCACCTAACGTCTCCAGCTACCGACTCTGTGAGTCGTGAGGGCCCCAGTCTGGGAGACGAACCCGAACTACAATGATCAATCCCTTTATGAACGATTTCATTTGTCTGCGCCAGATCATCATCTGTCCACCTCGCACCTTATGCCAATCGACCAAAGCGTCGGCAAACAGTGCTCGGTGTGGCAGACGACTAGCTGGTGTCCTTAGTACATGACCTAACCACCTAAGTCTGTGCAAGTGTAAGGAATGAACAAAAGAACTCGTACGACAAACAATGCCAAACACCAGCTTCCTAACGCCCTCGTTGCTTACTCGCCGTGAAATAGCGTTTAGCGTTATTTGTGCCGCTTGAAAGTGGTCAAACAGCAACACCTTGTCGTCAGCATAATCAAGATCAGTCAGCCTTCCACCAGGTGGGAGGTCCACACCGGCATCATTCGAGTGCCGCAGACAGTCCTCCATTATTTCGTCTATGACGAAATTGAACGAAAATGGTGAAAGGAGACAGCCTTGACGTACGCTGCCCCTGTTGCTGAAACTGTCAGACAATTCACCGTAAACCCCAACCTGAATTGAAGTATGGGAATAAAGCGCCGACAGTATGTTCACATACTTCGTCGGCACACCCTTGCGTTTAAGTGACTGTATCCAATCGAACGCACCTATACAGTCGAGAAATACAGTGACTATTGGCCAACGGTACACATGACGCTGCTCCAAAATTTGACGAAGGGTAAAAGTATGATCTATACATCTCCGGCCAGGATGAAACCCTGCCTATTCCTCTCTAATGTTTATCTCACGAACTGCAGTGAGTCGACGAAGTATAACGGATGCCAGAACCCTAGAAATGACTGGGATCAAACTAATTCCTCGATGGTTTTCGCAAGAGCTCCAGATCACCTTTTTGGATATAGAAACTATTATCGCGTGACCCCAGCAAGGAAGGATGGTCTCCGTCGACCATACAAGTTGAAACAGCTAAGTCAAGGCCTCAACTAACATATCACCACTTTCTTTAAAAAGTGCCGGCATGAGATCCTCTGGACCAGCAGCCTTATTACGATTGAGAGCCGAAAGGCTATTGCGAACCTCAGTCTCAGTGGGTGGTTATAAATCTACCGACCAGGGCATTACGTCAGAAGTTTGTGGAGGCAGCACGGTAGAAGCAGGAGGCCAGCTAAACCGACCCCCAAAGTATTATGCCCAACACTCTAACCTTCGGGACTTATTACAAATTAGTGTGCCATCTGCCTCGCTGATAGCTTCACTGACAGACGGGCGCCTAGGATAGGGGGCACAGATCAGCTTAAAGAGTTTGCCGCTGTTCCCTGAGGCAAAAGCAGTCTCCATTTCCTTAACCATTTCCACTAACCAAGCCTCACGATCAGCTTTTAGACTACGTTTCAGTTTCCGACGGATATCTCCTACACTTATTATGTGAACTACCAGGAGGAATCTTCCGTCTGGCTTCTAACAACTCCGGAGATTCCTTTGAAATCCAATATTTGTCAAGCTTATGTACCCCTATGCTGCATGCTATAGTACCTGCTTTCTGAATAGCTTGTGAGATTTGTCTCCAGCAGTTACTAGGATCTTCGGAGAGAGTACCACAAACGCAGCTTTCTGAGCTAGTTTGGTACTTATGCTTTACCGATGGTAAGCCAGTTTCTCAACAGCTAATCGTTGCTGTCGGTGGAGCCGTTGTCCAGCAAAAGTAAGAACAAAACGACAACATACCAATGCATGATCTGAGTCCAAGTACGTGCTCCAATAAGAACGACAGTCTTGGATGGAACCACGCCACCTGTAAGTAACGACTATGTGGTCTATCTGAGACCAGGCCTGATTCGGAGAGAGCGGAAGCCAAGTATAGCAATGACGTGAACGATGCCTAAAACTAATGCTGGCTAAAAATAGCTGATACTCAGCGCACAGCTGCAACAATCGTCCACCATTATCTGACCCATGTGACGCTATCCCAAACTTGCCACCCAAACGAGATTCGGCCTCACCAAGGCGGCCGACCTGAGCATTCATATCTCCCGCCAGAACGACTATTTCAGAGCCACGTGTCAAATGAAGCAGAGCGGCCAGATCCGATTAAAACGTGTCCTTCACGCCAAAGTCACTACAGTCAGTAGGAGCATAAGCAGACACAATGAATAAATTTCTGAAAGTCTTACGTCTAGAGCTGGCCTCAACAAAACCTGTCAAACGGACGTCACAACGTCTACTGTTAACAGGAATCCAATCAACCAATGTGGCTGAGGCCGTTGTGCTGAGGACTATACCTACTCCAGCCTGACCTGTAACAGCAGCTGTGGAGTCACCTGAAATGTATTACCAGTATCAAATAGACAATGCGGGTGCTGTGAGTTCCATACGCTGACTACTGTCTAGGATTCTAGTCTCCGAGATACAGCAGACATCGACGTGCAATGAATCTAACGTTCGTGCGAGAACGGCCTGTTGACCTATTTGTTTTAGAGTGCGAACGTTGAAGGCACCTATATTAATTCGCATTCTAGGTCTAAGCAAGGGACGAGGGAGGCCTGAAGCTAAATGGCAACAGACGGAACGTACCGGCTCAATGTTACCACGGTTAGCTATATCTGCTGTGGGACCTGTGGAGTAACTATCACAAATGGAGGTTGGGAGGGGCCTGAGAACGAAATTTGATAGGACAGTGGGGGAGGGGTCAGCAGTAGCATGTTTTCGCCTATCCACCCTGCTGTATGCAACAGATAGGGCGACCCGGTTTACACTGCGAGACGGCCGATGCAGTATGGAGTTACTTGTGCTGTGATTGTTCATGGTTGTGTGTGGGCTGAGATACTGTCAGGAAGCCCAGACCTAGACAGGAGAACGATTAGGGTTCTCAACCAAAGCCTGTACTACAAGGCAGCGGCAGTGTATCAGAACTGTTGCATTTTTCGGAAAACGATGCCAACCTCCTTCCAACCCCCAACCTGGAAGACCAGAAAACTAGTTTGTCAGACCTCTACCTACTGGCCTGCCTGGTATGAGTGACTCCATCGGTGTGGTGGCCACACCGTCCAGTTTAGCCCAATAGCTCATCGAGATGTGCAAGCCGTCACACCGCGTCAAGGTCCAGTCTAGTTGTGACAGTAGGAAACCAGTATAGGAAACTATATACTCCAAAAATGAGAATAATTCCGGCAAACTACTCTGCCTGTTTAAATGAGCGCTGACGAATGGAAAACACAAATCAAGTATAAGAATAGGAATCGAGCAAATCAACAGACCACCCAAAGTCCTTGGAAAATACGTACGTAACTTCACAGTAAGGCACTTTTTGTGGAAAACATTAGACCCAAATATAGGAAAAGTATGGTCATTAATTAGCATCACTATCAATGTGTAGAAAACAGTTGAACAGCAAGGGCCGAATGCACTGTCATAGTGTGACAACGAAAATGTGCTTGCAACAACCATCATCAGACAGAAAAGTAACCACTGAAAGATAACATATCAAAAAAATGAAGCACTGTAGAGACATACACATATCAACCTTGTTAGATCGTGTAATGAGAAAGGGGGAAAAGTTCAGTCATCAAGAACTTACCGGAGCTGAGAATTATCCGTTTGTTTTGATCCAGGAATCATCAATTTGCGAGATGCCGCAAATAAACCAAAATTGGGTTTACACGAGAAGTAGCTAGATGGATATGAAAGCGGAAAATGTAAGAAAGAAAAGTTACACCAAGGGATAAAAGTACATCTACGCTTACCCCTTATACATATACACAAGGGATATAATTTTGTGTCGCTTAGGCTTACAACAGTTTGGTGAAACATACATATACAATTTGCTAAACCAGTTACAGTGTAGTAGATCTAGACGCCACAAATATAAAAGGGATAACCAGAGTGGATACACTGTTGCCAAGATAACGGGCAGCTGCATCAATAATGCAACTGACTTTGATTTCTCGCCAGTAACGCTCTACAGGAGAATGCTATGATGTTAATGCCTTCGTCACCCTAATCCATGTTGTCAGTCACCATCAACACCTCGGCCAAATATCCTGAACCCCAACCGACTGTGCACGGTCGTCGAATCACCGTAGGCCAAGAAATGACAACACAGACAAACACAGTAGTCTAACAATAAGGCACGTACTCACCTGAACATCAAACGTGACAAGATCAGCGAAAATGCTGATTTATCTACGTAAAATTTCGATTTCTAGTGCCACGTAAAGGTGGGAACAATTATCCCAAGTCCGTATCTCATGAACGGCATGAGGCACATCAAATCTGACTTCGGATTCGTGGTCTTAGGATTAGGCTTACCTTAATCTTAATACCCGTTTTTGAGTATACTGGTCGAACCATCGAAGCGGGGAGTTGAGATGCATCGAAGAAATCTCCGGTCATTTGCTGAAAGCATCGATAGTGATAAGGAAATCCTTGTTCCAAGAAATCCAAGTGAATTCTGGACAATGATGCTGTCGAGCTGGGCAACAATTACGACGGGGTCTTGGGAGACACCAACGCACAACTATGACAGCAACGTATCAATTGTTCTAGTTCCTCGTCCATTCCTGGATAGTAGATATAGCCGTGTGCCAAAGTACTAATTTTGTTGATATCCAAATGCTCAGTATAAAGTTGACGAGCAGTTCACTGGGTATCACAATTCGTTCCATTACGAAAAGGCAAACACTGAAAACGGATGATCAGGAACGCCTATAAGCGTACTGTGCGAGTCACCCGAAAGTCCGGATTGTGCCCATCGTGTGCGGAAACACTTAAGTACGGTCTGCAGTGTTGGGTGATGCTGTGTTGTTCCATATACCATCTCCGAGGTAAATGAAAGTACGTGGATGGTCTCCGAGAATACCTAACTCACTCTTGATTCGACTGACAAGGTTGTAACTACATATTTTTATGGATCTAACGCCCGTGGTCCAATCGGGTGTGGGAAGTGCGCCCGCTTGTCGTGATGGACGTATTCTTGATCTGGAAATTACGCTCCAGCAGCATCGTGATCAACCGTTGAAGTTGGTTTGCCGTGTAAACAAAAACTCCCTCCTTTGAGCCCCAGATTGTAGACAACACCTCGTGACCGGTGAGCAGGGTGAAATGACGACCGATAAGCAATCCGTGTGATTACTTCACCGTAACCATGATTACAAGAACCAAGTTATTATTTTAACCATAGTTCTCCACAGACGTGGGGGTAGGGAGGGCAACATGAAAAATCACCCTTAAAGTCATCAATGAAGAAGTGAGATCACAACACCGACTTCGATTCCGCGATCAATATATTCGAAGGGGAAGTGTTGGGGGTACGGTAAACCTAAAGTCTCTGTCGTACACTAACCGCCTAACTGTCCTAAACCAAATGATTCGAAAAGCGTACGGCGCGTTAAACAATGAGTTCACATCCGCGAAGCAAGTCTAACCCATCTAATCCTGCGTAGTGAGGTCAATACGCTTACTGGCATGCCAGACCGATCCATTCCGAAAACATGCCTGCGAACCGTAATGTTCTTTATGTGCTACTTCTAGTTTACATGTGAAATGCTAAGAAGATGACAGTTTTCGAACACCATCCGTCCGAACAAATTAAAGTTAACAGTTACAGAGACGGAGTGTGTGTACTGATGCGTTATACACTGAGCCCCACAATTATAAAACCCTCTGACAGATGATGTTCAGAGCAGACAACCGCCCAGGTGACAACATTCCAGACAGCATTAATGTGAAATGGCGACAGCAAGTCTGAAGATCAAAAACAACGAATCTGGCAAAGACCTAACGTTTAAGGCATGACAAGAGGCATTCAGGAAACACTCGTTAAGGCGTCACAGTAGGATGTGCAACAGGCATACCGATCACATGCCCATCAAGGTCACAAACAGAAAATCGCAGCATGATGATGCGTAGCTTCACTTCAGTTATGCAAGTCAATAACAAGCGTAACTCTGGAAATTCTATCTCAGCACGATATAACTGTCCGAATTAGTAGCACAGGGGAGAATAAGTATCAAAACTTATGACTCAAACAGTGATCGCAGAAAAAGCTTAACGACAGTTTACAGCATTTTAATATAATCAAGAAATTATGTTCAACAATAACAACAACAACAGACAATGTTAACGTCTTCAGATAACCTTCATTCCGAAACACAAACTGTCACAAGCAGATATGTAAATGAGATGTTTTCAAGAACAGGCTACTCGACGTGCTATAAGTTCTTCATACTAGCATTAAGGTCGTGAGAAGTCAAAGTTGTATACAAATGGTCTCCGTTATCGTTATCACGCTTGTGTGATTACTCATGCGAATTGTAAACGAAAATCCGATCAGCTCATATTGGTCAGTAAGTAGTCGCGATGGAGCCGAATACAGCCAAATACAAAAGGATAGAGGCATTTAAACAAGTGCGTGAGATACACAAGTGGCAGTGATGTACGGCATGTTCACCAATGTGGAGTGATTATGATTCAAGTTGAACATCACTCACAATTGATCGCAACTGTCGCATTCCCATAGACTTTCCAGCCGGCCCCTTTCGAACATCAGAAGCACTAGACTCGAGTTTCGCTCTCATTAGAGCTCGTCAGTAGTGCATATCATCGCCACTGCCGGGACTTGAACCACAGACACGCTGTTCATCCGGCAACCGTGTTTACCACTGCGCAACTGACCTCACGTTAGGCACGACCGAATTATCATCGCATGTGGACGCTCAACCACTTTCGCTTGTGAGTAATGATCAGGTTGCTCGACCGTCTCGAAATGGAGACATAGTAACTGTCCTGTTAACTCCAGTTGATAACCCCGCGATTAAAACTTCCTAAACATGTCGAAATCCCCGATCTCATTAAACCTACTAGACGATATTTTATATTACTGATGATTATGATTCGTTCATGTTTTGAAAATAATTGTCCAAAAGTAGAGGAGTTTGCGTGAATTATTTTTGCTTACATGGATACGGATTTTAGTCAGGTAACACGAGACGTTTATAACAGTTCATTCCAATCACTATGCAGTGGATCTGACGAACCTCGTAGATTATGTTTAAGTTTTTCGCTCCATTGCAAAACCACTCAATAGTCCTTTCCGGTAGCGACCTAGCAATTTCCTCGGCAAAAACTGGTGTTATTCTTATCCTCATTTTCATCACAGAGCCATGTTGTGTTCAGTGCTTCAGACCGTTGCAGACAATGGTCCACCAAATAGTAGAGCAATGAATAGGTAAAAATATATAAAGAATAGGAGAAAAGTACGAATAAATAAATAACAACGGGACAACACGAAATAGTTAAAAACAGTCAGCAACCCAGAAAATACACGCTAGTCATTGACTGTCACCTCTGAAAACGTTCTCAACCAGCGCGAACCACCTGACAAGGTAGACTGCACCCACCAACAATGCCCAGCAGCGTGATCAAGACATTAACGATACGTGACCATGAAATAGGCTGATCGTCTGGCTGTTTCTTCTTACTGGATTCGCATCAACAAGTGTGTTAGGTGGATAGCCAGCCAAAAAACAGTTTGTTTGCCGTACCTTTACATTGTTTTTCATTTACATTGTAGCTCACCATTGGTGTTTCATTTACTGTGGATTAAGCATTTTATCGCATCATTCTGAGCGTTCATCTCCCAACTTGTTTTCCAATCGATGAACAGTGCGTCAAGATTTGTTTGTCTTCTCAGTTCGAGTCACGTGATCGAATATACGATTAGCTGATCTGTTCAACAACTCAGACACACAACAACGTGATAACCTAAACGCAGGGAGGTCGAGGAAACCTTGACAAGAGGACCATAAGTGACAGCGGCAAAACTAGTCAGGTACGAAAACGGCAAGGTACTGTGCTACGCAACAAACTCCTGACCACGTTTGAAATTCGGCGGTCGATAAACCTACTGGTAACTCTGACCCTGTACTATGTAAGGATATACATAGACCTTTCAAGTTCCGCATAGGAAGAACATCATTTTGGCAGGAATCTTGAACATACTTGAACCTCGAACATACTTGAAATCATTCTGTAGTACTCTGTGTGCACATCTTTGTGTTGTGGAGGTGAAGTAGCAGACCACGTCTACTTTGTAGGTCGGTCAAACGATGGTGAAAGTGTGTGCGTTCACAACTTTTCTCCCAACGAACACACTTTTGAACAGCACGAACAAAATCATGTTCAGTATATACGCTACCTTGATCAGTTATATTTCAATGGTGAACTTGATGCTGGGATGCGTACAGTAATAAATGACCACAAATCGTGGTTTTTTTAACTATCCCGATCGCAACCATGCATTTCCGCCTGCCTGTTCTGAATGTGTGTTTCTATATACGACTCCCATAGGAAGGCTATGTACTCAATCGTTAAACTAACTACACGACGCACCGAATACATGAGCCTCTATAAAGATCCATCTACTATTCGAATTGTTAAGGTCGCTCACTTGCACCCTTCTGAGGGTTGTTTATGTCGCTCGAACAATTTACACACCTACGCTTGGCACGTTTTTTAGTACCGTTGAATGATCGTGTTCTTATCTTACGTATTCTTCCGTATTTTCTCGGCCGCTACTGCCGGTTCCAGACCAGACTAGAGCAAAATCCTTCTCAAATCCTTAAACATTGTTGGAAATATATGATTTGCTTCCTAACACATTGTTTTTTAGTTCAAAGTCTGTTTCGACTGTTCTTCAAGAAAGGTGTTGAAGCAGTTAGCAGACGAGGGTCAAGCAAACACCCTTTGTTCACCATAAGGGCAGGATCTGGAGGTCAACACTGCTGACCAGACAAATCACGCAATATACGTAGTGTCAGTAAAGTTAGCTATTAATGGCAACATGATCGATGGTTCAAGTTTGGCCTAAAATATATCTGAATAACGTGCTTATGAGTGGATACACTATCGAATCTGAAGTTCACATACAACGCGCTTCACTGAACGGAAGTTGAAGGTTTGAGAAAAACCATCACGTGTGTCAATTTATTAGCTGGAAAGTGATTGCATCGAAACTAATCTCTCGCAATGAAACACTGAAGTACAGATATCAAGCCTATGGGAACGAAGTTATGATTCCTGATATTTAGTGAATCGGTGGTCTCAATTAAACATACTGTTCGCGAGTGTTTTTGTAATCGGTCGAGAAAAACTAGCTGGGATGTGTACGACTCTCATATGTTACCCACTTTACAATGTAAAACTGAAAGAATTATTACAAGTAATCTACGGGGCTCGCCAACCCAACTGCAGAGCTGTTAGAATGAACTGTTATAAACGTCTGCTGTTACCTGACTGTAAAATCCGTGTCCATGTATTTGAAAACAGTTCATGCAAACCGTCCCAGCTCCCAACTATCCGCACTGCTAGAAGCACGACCAAACAGGAATAACTCAACATTGACAGATAAGGAAGGACAAATTGACAAAGGACGAGAGTTTGGTTCCAATCCGTAAATTTGTCCGGTTAAGTTCGATAACAATGAGCGTCATCCGTATCTAACGTACGCATGATCTACCTGAGGCAAGGCCGGCTGAGAACAGGAAAGATGCCACGCCATGCAATGAGGCGCCCCAAACTTAACACTGGTGTTTAGTAAAAACAAATAGTGCTCAGCACAAAGCTGCAGTTGTTCAACACTCACTGTCTGAGAGGTCTGACGTTAACCTGAAGTTACCACGTAATAGATCAACCGCCCACAGTTGGTTCCATGTCCACGGCTTCTACAACACTGGAGCTACACGAAGACAGAAGTAAGGCGCTTAACTCTCTACGAATCTAGGCCTTGACACCGTCACTAAAAAGACAATAGAGGCATAAGCGAACAGTATGAACAAGCATCAGCAGGTACGCCATCTAAATCTAGATCTGGTAGAACTGGCTAAACAGTCGGCATATCCGACATATCACAGCAGCTCTGACCGTTGCGCTTGAAACTTTTGGAAATTCGAGTTACCCCGTCCGGAATTGACATGTCACTGTTCAATCACCCAAACCGTCGTACCAAACTCACTACTACACTTCCGCTGCAATTGTCCATGCACGTTCCCCAATTAACTTGCTGAATTCGTCATTTGCATTCAGATGAATTACCTCCCTAATATGGTATCATCATCACCATCATAACAGCCATGAGCCTGACCAAAAGGTACTGTGGCTCGATCCCACCTGGTT
>JTDE01021129.1:0-37352 GCA_014338405.1 Paragonimus skrjabini miyazakii
AATGAAGCAAAACGCTGTGGGTGAGGTAGTGGGAACAAGTGTCAGGTTGGCGGGAAAAACAGGGAATGCAAAAGATGGAGACGAATTTTCTCAGTTCGTGGACCAAAACATTTACACGGGTGTTTGGACCAACAGGTAAGATCGGTTAACATGGCTGGTCACCTAATGACCTCTAGGAAGTTGCCCGCATTTGCCAATTTATTAACCTTAACTGAGAAAAGAATATTTGCACCGAGCGGTTTGTATGGCCAACTTGCTAGATAGTCCAATCCGAAATCCTTTAATTCTAGCATTTCGTATGTGGCTAACATAAAGAGGTTCAGGCGCCGTACTAGCGTGACGGCCATTTGCTCATATGACCATCCTCCCCATCCTTCCCAGTTCAAAGGTGAACATGTCATGTAGACTATATGCGCTTTGTCGCTTGATCGTTAGAACAACCTCGGGATGCAGTTGGGCTCAACAGACGGTGTTTTGTTTGTCTGAAGACCAGTCAAACGGTCAAGTTGCGTAGTGTTTACGGTGTGTCTAAAGTCTCGCTAATGTAGGCGTTTAACTGACCTACAACGATCAATAATTTTGTCTCAATGTGGTAGTTAAGCAAACTAGACGCAATGTAAAAAATACCACAGAAAACAACTAGGATTGCTAGACGAAAGATAACGACCTGGAGCTGAGCATAAACAAATAGAGGCCAAAGTGGAACCATACGAATACCAATCAGTGATTCATAATCACAAAAATAACAAATTGACGAGGCAGTTCACGAGGAAGAACACGATCGAAATTTAGTGGATTGCATCAGACGACCTGTCGAACGTGAAACACGCTGTCAGCCAGCAGGATTCAGTGAAGCATTAGCGGAAGCGGGGCTGGAAACCCATGTCCCCTTGACCAGACTTTTTTCACTGAATCTTGTAAAAGCATCGGCATTACTTAAAAATTAATGGGGAAGAAACGGGCGCAAAATCGTTGTTCATGTTCACGATATCACCAAAGGAACTCCATAATTCCTGTGAAGAACACAGAGAGTGATTAATTTACCGGCCACTTCGGCTCAATAAAATTGAGTCCAACAATAATTTGAAGTTCAACCTAGACAGGGTATTGACAACAACTGCTGGCAACTTGTTCCAATGATCTGCCACTCAGCAAGAAGAGAAGTTTTGTCTGGCGAGAAGCAGTAACTTTAACCTGTAAAATACTTGTGACCTCGCTTTTTGGTCTGCAACGGTGAATAATGAACGATGAATAATGAATGACTCTCCGAGACATTCACGAAACAGAAACTAAGCGAGAATTGGGTTGTGTTGAGGTAGGTCGATGGTTTCTCAGTAGTCCTCCTTGAAGTGCACATACTTTAATGTTGAGCCTGATGCGTACGTTTTGGTTTCGATTGAAGATCCTGCGACGGTAGGGGGTGAACTCGGGGTCTCAAGACCTGGCATCATATTATGGCGGTTCGTATACAAGATGTGGAAGGGTACCTTGCTTTTCTTTGCCACTAACGATTGAGGGTGGATTTAAGTGAACAAACTGGAATGATCTGGAACCTAAAAGTTTAGCAGTCAACTCTCGGAAGCAGCTGTGCGTATAACATTAACTTATAGCTTACAAGGATCAAGTTGTGAAAGTAAGCATGCCCACGGCATTACACAGCTTGATCCGTATATGCGGACTACAAGGAAGACATTGGGCATTTCACCACTCAGTGGCGAATTTCACCGCCGGCCGAACAGGTGGCATAAGTCTAGTAAACCTGACTCTATCAAGGGCGCACCTGAAAGCATCCATATTATCAAGTGCAATGGAGCTGACCAACAACTGTTTGACGACCGGATAATACCTAGCTGTAACATGTGATCAAATTCAGCTTTAGCAGCCTTCAGCTTTGCGGGCGGTAGTCGACTCGGTCGAGCGGTAGTAGGACGGCCTGTAGTGTTGATGTAGTGAACTACTTCGTGTTTAACTTCTAAAGGGTCGTACGAAGGAGTTGTAAGCTTTGGGAAACTTTGGAGCAACGCAGAAAATCGTGGTGCAGTCTCGGGTATGAGAGAACGCAAACCTATGGAATTAATCTTGGCCTGTGTGCCGTGCACCGTTAGCAACGTAGTGCAATCCAGCAGATTCTTTTGTTGCACATCGACACTAAGTCCGAAAACTGACAGGAATTGAGCATCGATAATAGTATTCTGAACGTCCGCACTGACAAAAATCCAACGAAATTGGCGTCGCAATCCTAGATCCAGCGTATGTGAGCGCGTGCCGTATGTTGCTATTCGACTTCGATTAGCAGCTTGCAGGGCGGACGAATTAAGTGAGGAAATTCTTCCCGCTCGCCGTGGAATCACACTCACTTCGGCTTCGGTATCGATGAGAAATCTTATACCGGCAGACTTATCTGATATGAAAAATAAGCGACATGTTGGAATTAAGCCAGCGACAGTCGTCGCCATTATTGACTGGCCAGTGCGTTTCCCGAAGGGGTAGAGTTGAAAGAGCATGGCTGGTTACACTTCCTTGCACGCTGGCCAAAGTTCTGGTGGTACCAACAAAATGATGTATTCCTGGTCGATGTATGTGAACGCTGGCGGTTGAATGGGCGCACCCTAGATGATGACTGACTCTGACGAGAAATATGGTTCATCATCTGCTGCATCTGCATTGTGAGTGCAGTTATTTGTGCGGTGAGTGCGTCATTTGGCTGCTGAGGTGTGGTGGGATAGGTGACAGGAGCCATCTGGGAAGACGGGTTAGCTTCCAGCATTTTATCCACAGCGTCAGCTAATTCCATAATGGGGACGGTGGAATTAAACGATGCGGGTAAATGGAGGCAGGTGTTTTATACACACAGTTTTCGAAAAATAGAATCGTCCATTTTTCGGGGTCCAAGCAGCTGTTTCATGTGTTGCAGTATTTGCGACGGTTTACAATCACCCAGTTCAATATTGGAAAACAGCTGGTCAAACTTCTGCTCCGACAGTCCAATTCTATTTGTCAAGGCTTCTTTTAAGGTGTCGTATGTGCATTCAGAAGGTATTTCATTAATAAGATCACAACTTCCCCAGCAGTCTCAGTTTGGAAAGATTGAACTACGTACGAATACATCATTGGTTGTGACTTTACTCCATGAGTCCTGAATATAGCTTCGGCCTGACCGAACCACAATCGGGGATGAGAAATATAAAAACTGGGAAGTCGAATAGTAATCGATGCCTCTATGAAATCATTGTCAAATTCAACAATGCACTGAGACATGTCAAAATAATAAAATATCAAAAATAAGGTAGGTAAAGGAAAGTGTCACGTCAGGCTTACCAATTTGTAGTGGAACAGATGTGTGAACTACAATAATTTAAAGATTGGCAATGTTCGTGAGGCGTCCAATGATGCTGAAAAGTATTCGGATTGTTCCAAGCATAACTGAGGATGCGAAATAACCGAGCTGAAAGTTACTCCAACAAATAGGATGTTTTAAACTGGGTAGCAACCACCTGCGTCATAGGATGGACCAGCAAGCGCGTGTAGCAGAGTTTATGCGAAAACGTGTTGTGTTGTTGTTTTTACTCAAGTCAAACAAAATGCACAATGTGGTCTGATGTAGCAGTTACGCAACGTTAGCAAAATGAAAACTCTGTTCTTAAGATATCAATCTCAGAACCTCGCGTTTTGAACGATTAAGTTAAACACCGTCACCACAGACCATTTTTAAAACGATATGTACCTTAGTAGAAAGGAGGTACTGCCTGAATGCGGGAATATTGCTCAACACATGCAAATGTCGCTTACGCAGAGAAAATAGCAAGATGACTAGATTTCGACACGTTCGTTGGTGAACGGCATGAACAATCGCAGTCCGAGAACGCAGACGTGTGGAAGGCTAACGTAAAATGTCACCTTCTGTAGCACTTGTGGTATACACGACCACAAAAGAAACAATCAAACATGCAGTCGTCTATTAAGGAATTTAAGCTAGGTGAAAATCTGGAAATTTCAGAGCCCTGTCCATCCGAGAGTGTCCGGGCACACGTAGCTTAGAGGTCACATGAGACAGTCTTTGTCAAAATCTCTGTTGAACAACACTTGGTAAGTCGTATGATTCCAGGGCACGTCACTTATTAATCTCCTCAGAAGTTCCGGCACAACAAAGCAAGAGACAATCGATCTGTAGTTTGCAGGATCACTGCGATCGCCGCCTTTCCTAGTAAGATAGATGTTCACAGACCACAACCTGGGACGCTAGACTGCTTCTATGGGAAGCGTGCATAAACCATGGTGAAAACGCGTAAACTGTTCTACGAAGGCCTTGAAGTAAAAAGTTTGGTCACGCAGATTTGTTGAAGTTGGGCTGTTGAGCTTTTATGTCATGGAGCACAGCGTGAAAATTTAGGCCCAGGGTGGGTTACTAACAGAGATAGAAGTAGTTAGAGAAGAAAAGGCGGAAATGTCCCCGAAAGCCGGAGCGTATCGAGAGCAGAGAGCTTGAGCTGATTTCAGATTGTCGGTTGTAATTCCTCTGCTAAAGTTCAATGAGAGTTGCTGACCAAAAGTATGGATAGAATGTTAGAAATATTTAGGTGGGAGATGAACTTAAAAGTGTGGTGGGAGTAGTAGGGACATTCGTCAACCCGGACAAGTGAGCCACAGCCATTGCGTCTTTTGTATTGACCACATCCAAAAAGACTGTGGCGGAACGGCATATTATCAAGAGGCGCTTCATCCGTTAAAGGTGCAGTGCAGGGCCAGCAGGAATAATGCAGTGAAAAAGCCTATGCCCGAATGCAGTTTGCTCGAGAGGAACAAATGAAGCTACACTCGTCTAAAAAATTCCGAGTAATACGACGAGTGGTGGTCGGTGGGAGAGGGGTTGACAAAGTTTGAGGGGGCTAACTGACAGGTGGAAGGTTGGCAAACCGCAAGGTAGACTCCGCCTGAGTCTTGTGCCAGGATAGTTTATGATACTGTGATGCTTAACTATTCGTTTTGTTCAACGATCCGATGATGTGATAGAAGCGCCTATTCCCATCCAACGCGTGACGGTATTAATGATGCAATCCTTTATTATATACTGTGCAGGCAGTCTCCATTGATGGGGCCCTATAAGTTCTGTTAACATGTCCCCGATTAAGTTTTCATAAAGACGGATTAACACACTTTCTCGGAAGATGATATAATTTGCCATGGATGCCAAACTGCACAGGGTTCATATGCGAGTGATGTAGGAGATTGAAGTGAACGCGGAGATGTAATTGGAAAAAAGTAAGTGATCAGCCTTGGTTACACTAACTTAATCACACGAAAAAATATCATATGCCATACACTTGGCTGTGGCAGACTAACTTAACTATTCCTCCTTCTTTATTCGCTTCGAAGGGGATTTCTTGAATAATACTGTCGGTCTACATGATCCTGTAAGGTGCACAGTAGACCTGAGGAATTTAGGCATGTTGCCTTACGAAGGAGGGCATGTGTAGAAACTCAGCTATGGTCTGTGATAGACAATTCTAAGAGGGACACATCTTTGTTGAGAGAAGGTTACGATGATATAACGGCCGGCTGCAGTGATAATTGAATATTAACTCGTGCCATCGGAAAGTAGTGGCATGCTACTCTCGATGCAAACGTTGCTGAGGAGCAATGAATAATTTAGGTCATAATGCGTTTGGAAAACGTTCTCTATCAACCGTTCACAAGCACGTGGAAATAGGTTGAGCCAGTTAAGCCTCCCAGAAAGGGGCCCTCTGGGAGGTTCCTGGGCCCAGTTTGTTGCACGTCGTTAGGTGAGCTCAAGGCTAAGAGAGTCTTGCATAGTGGGGAGTGTACGTCCGGATGTCCACTCCCTCGGGTCAATGTGAACGGGCTTATTTAGTGTTAGCTCCTCAACGAATGGGATCATTACCGGACCTAGAGCTTGAGCCCTTTCTGATCGTGGTGGCCAGGCAGTTGTCGAAATCAACATCGATGAGGCGCTTAGTATTAGTTTGGAAGGAGTGTGACAGACTGTGTCAGATGTTGCACTTTACATTCAGATACGTTAGGTAGTAACAGATTTCCACACACCTATTCCGCAAGATAGATGAGACTGTTGTAAAGCAATATTTGGTCTACAAACAAGTGTGCTTCCTTACTTTGCCGATTCATCAGCATATAACAGCAAGCAGGAGATGACTAGCTTTAGAGAGTCACTGATGATCGGAGTGAGTAGCGGTGTATGAAGCATGCACCCGTGTGGCACTCCTATAAGGTCACATCAGTTATATGATAATGTTCCGTTAGTCTTCCAGAGGAAGTGCCCGTCCACGAGGACCTAGTTTGCAGCGTCACTGCAAACACCGAATGCTTGCAGTTCGGCCAGCATTATCGTGTAATCCGCCCTATCTGAATCTGTCCTAAAGCCCAGAAGTAGTGCATTGACAGTAAGGCTTCCATTGGCTGCTTCAGTTTAACTACCCATGAAGGCTGATCGCGTATAAACTACCTATTAGGAGCTCATGTTAAACGTTGATCGGCAGCCCTCTGCACTCTGGCTATGGTAGCAGAGAGTCACCGGCTCTACAATTCATCGTCCTAGAGATAAGTGAAAACAATACTATGGGGCGGTCGATAACTTCCCCCGTATTAGTTCCCGCCTGACAGAGTAAATTGGCACCATCAGTTTTCTAAAGTTGAGTGAACGTGGTCGTTTTGATGGAAGGTAGAAAAAGTCCGCCGGAGGGTTGTTGAACATCGCTGCCCAGTTTCAGAGGACGAGGTTGGGCATTCCATCATTACAAGGAGAATTAATTGGGGCAAAGAGAGAACTTTCGTCTGGCGCCTTCGGTGTTGAAAGTTGATATAGATCCGGAGACTTTGGCACCGTCGTGGCTGAAAGCAGGTCTAATGTTGAGGGTGCTCTCAGTAGGCACACTCAACATCCATACTGACTCCCTAATTAAGATATGGCTTCCCCCTCCAGATGATAGATGCATGCCCTAGCACGCAGGTAAGAAGGAACAAAGCTGTAGGTTTGATTGGAATTGCTCATGTACATGGCGGGAATTTGGACTTGAAATGGCATCTTGTCTTCATTGACTAACTTTGCTCACTTGTTTATTACAGTTGTGACTCCCTGTTGCGTGGGAAGAATGCACCAAAGACACATGATTCAGCTCACACGTTCTCCATATACCCCACGGTTTTGAAGATGGTGAGTTTGTGATGAACACAAGCAACGAGAGCTAGATGATCTCCATTATGGTAGCCTGTATTATGGTTTGCCGTCCGTTAACTGTGACAATATGATCGCTTAATAGCTAGCTGCTTATCTGAAGAAATTATTCCATTCAAACCAACTTCATCCTCATGAAGTTTTATTCTGCCGCCAGAGGTTACTGAACTATACCAGTACGCATCTAGATTAGAATCCAAGCACCTCCTGGTCATTCTTAACCAGTGGGCCTAAAACTCATTGGGCCTACCACTAGCGGCTTGATTTTAGTTACCAAGACAAAGTTGTGTTAAGTTATAACTTATTGCACATATATTATGGGCCTCAGACTGCTAGAGGTCGACTGTACTGCAGTCTGTACCGGGTAATCTGGTTTGTTTGCGCTGCTCAGAGAATGACTGAAACCCCTATTATTATTGTTACTAGTGTACGAGGCACATTTTATGTGCAATAATTTCAGCGACAAACTGTTGGCGTGCTCGTCATCTGTAGGCGAAGGGTGTACAACCTCAAAGGAAAAGTCCCTATGTGGCGTTATCAGACTGGACATCATGTCTTGTCCGAAATATTTCGCACAACACCGTCGTTGAAGTGAATCATTTAACAGGATTGCCCGAAATACGAACCAAATTCCGCTTCTAGACTCTCCGTTTAACCCGTACGGGCAACATGCACCCCAATATTGATCCTTCTGAGTAGAAGTCTTCTTGCTGCAGTCAGGTTTGCGCCATGCTTACTGGCAGTAGCCTACACGGGGACCGTCGATTTCCGAGCTCGCTAATTATATTGAGCCAGTCGTATGCGTCACCACGGAGGTAATGCCGAGCATTTACATGAAAGTTAGTGTCATTTTCATTATGAATTGGTGAAATATCCATGGAATGTGATGGTTCGCGTTGAGTTAAGTCACCTACCCCAGGGTTGGCAGCGGCAGGGTTTTTCACGAGAAATACCGCCGGTTTGCATAGTTTCAAGTTTAGGGATTGGAATGGACCAGTGCCGTGTAAAGGTTAGGGAAAAGGGTTGTACTGTACTTTGGCTGCTCTGTGGTCTCGGTGCTGTCGGCCACTGTGATGACCCGCTTGGGAGGGAATTCAAGATTCTCGGGGTGTCATCATCTGGAGAAAGTTTAACGTTTTTTCACAGAAGTAATTGGCAGTAGTCCAGGTTGTATGAGAACTTGGGAGCAAAAGGGACTATGAGACCCATGAATCCGTGAGGTCACAACTGTCAGTCTGGGTAAGCTTACAGTGGTGAGCAAAATTTCCGCTGCTCAGTGCCCTGTAGGAATCTGGTTCGGTTTGCTCCATGGTTATCCAGCATACCACAAAAGGAGATACCACGCTTGCGACCACAACATTCACTGCTTTTCGTCAGCTTTCTTTTATTAAGTTTAAGTTGGACACAACTGATAATTGATCGTAGCTGTCACATTCGCATAGACTTTCTAGTCGGCCCCTTTCGAAAAGAAGCACTAGTCTCGAGTTTTGCTGCCATAAGAGCTCGTCAGCAGTATATATCCTTGTCACTGCCGGAGCTAGAACTCCGGCCACGCTTCCACGAGGCAACCTTGTTGACCGCTGCGCCATTTACCGCACATTGGGCCCGGATGAATTATCTTATGTGAACGCTCAATCACTTTCGCTTGTAAGTACTGATCAAGTTGCCCGATCGTATCCATAAGAGACACAGTTATTGTTTGTTAACTCCAGTCGGTAAACCCGCGGTTAGGACTCCCTAGATAGGTCGACATTTCTGATCCCATTTAACCTGCTGGGCGAAATTTTAGATTGCTGATGAGTAGTCGGGGATTTGGTTGGTCTCAAGTTGAACATTGCCCGCAACTGATCGCACCTGTTGCATTCCCATAGAATTTCCATGACTTGTATTACTTAACTTCGTTTGGAGTAGCCGCATCAAATGCACTGTCGGCTTTTCACCAGAGTTCGTTTTTCAAAGTCACCCTCATAGGCTGGTGCTAAGATGTGTTGCCTTGTCGTGAGGAAAGGTGGTTCTCATGTAGATCTCCTAACGTTGTCATTTCGATAGTTTTATCTGTCCCTTCATTGTATGAAGTCGGCCTTTTCCAAACCTGCAAGACTACAGCTGCCACGTTAAGGGAAATCTAGCTCAATCTGCTCCATCATGCCCAAAACAGGGATGAACAGTTCTGAGACGGTATTGTCTCTCTTGGCCAAATGCTGTTTGGTCGAAGTGCACGGTGTGCACCATATGAGAAAGGGGTGGCCCTAGATTAATCAATCCAACTCCACTGTTGGATATCCGTGTTCTACTTACTTTCTTAATTATCAGAGAAGCCACTGAAAGTATTTGTTCTTCTATCATTCCTTCGATTTTATGCCAGGAGGCGCCGGTGGGTTATGGCAATTGGTTTCAACAAAGTTTCTACGAATAGCAGATGTGTTAGGCCTAGGTGCTAGTCACGGGAGCGTACCGCGGCGTTGGAAGCTCCACTTGAACCTTCCTTTAACAGTCCCCCATTTTGCACACCTATCGTAGGTGGAACATTTCAGTCGTTTGTATTTTACCCAGTGTTACTTTTGGATATCTGCTAACTCGTCGTACCGCGCTTAATTCACTCGCAACGCCCATCGACAAGCTGGCTCACGAACAGTCGCGTCGGTAATTCAGCAAACTTCCATTAAATTATCAGTATACTAAGCAACCAATCCTAACCCAAAAAGATGGCCGTATAGGCGAGTTTGCTATCAGCCAGGTGCTAAGGTATAAAGGCAATTAAATTAGAGGGCAGAAAAAACAGTAAACCTTAACAGTTACCCTAATAAATTCACAAAGTTCGAAGCAAATTATTCGCGGTAACACGATTAATTACAATCAATCATGGGATAAAGAGATGATACAGCGTAAGTGGAACCAGGGACGTGAATAAGCAAGGGATCGGCAGCGGGGAGTGGAAATGGATTAGCTGCATGGTAACAAGGTTCGAAAAACAAACGGTATCATACCTTAATAACGCATGAAATTTAACGTTCGTTAGAAAAACACTTTTTCGCGCGCTCTGAGAATGTAAGAAGAAGCGAAGAATAAAGTCAAGGAGCACGGCTATCAACTTTCTACCATGACCATCGTCGCACACTCAACACAGACAGCCACTGCCAACCCCAGCATTTTCTTAGCTTCACGTTCAACAGATATGGTCCTCCGTTTTTGGTAGCAGTGACGTGTACGAGGTGTTGGATACTTGGCAGCGGCAGACCGATCTAGACACTAATGACGTCTTTGAAGCGTCGACTAATTCCCCTGCTATTCCGTCGTCCTAGATGAAGTGCACCGAACCATCGCGGAATTCACATCACAAATCTGTCTTTAATATGTTCCATCATCTCACAACCAGTGTGTTTGTCTACCCCAGCCGTAATACAACCTGTTATGAGAAGTACCTGGTAATTAAATTAAACAGCGTTGGGATCATGACAAGAGAGAAGCAACACACCAAAACAAAAAAAGCAGGGAAAACGTGCTAAAACCAAGGTGAGGGAGAATGGAAATTGGAGTGAAATATTTTATGTGCCGCATGGACTTCGAAATTTGGAGAATTCATGTCATTTAAATTGAAGAGGAAAGTGGTGACATACAGACATATGATGTTGGGAGTTTACAATGCTTAGACTTTCCATTAAAAACGTGAAACTGTTATAGAAGTATCCTGGAGGAATATGTGTACAGCGCAGAAATCCCGTTGGAAATTACTAGAAATAACTTTACGCACTGATCTGCACAGAACTGAACCCAGAACTTGTTGCTACTTCGAATGTGACACAGCGTGGTGGTCCAGCGCGAAAAGTACACAACATTGTACGAAACAGGATGTTAGAACAGGTGGATCAGTGAGTCGTTGGCCGAATTGAAAATAGGGATGCAGTAAAGTAGCCAGATGCTTTAGGCCAAATTAAAAATTATTCACTCATTACAGTTATCAAGTAATCCCATAAATTCAATACCAAAGGCCCTCCCCAATGATGTGCAGGTTGCGTCACCAATGGTTATAGTTTCAGTGAACTGAACAATCAAGATGAATCTGGAAATTTCATGTGGTGATCACTGGCAAAATAAGGGGTTTTCGAAAATTCGGCAATGCATGCGTGGGTTGGAAACAGGAAGCCCAAATCAGTCACACACACGACCAAATCAGCCACGCCCGTCACGTGTGACGGGAGTCTAGCGGTCAAATACGGGAAAAAATTTGCCTCTACTATGTGACCACTGAGGAAGCATCAGCGGTACGAAGAAGGACTGGTCATAAAATCAGCAACATCACCTGAAGATCTATGGGCGTACATTTGACGATGCACTAGAATCAAGCCGCTAATCACGGCAATGATGGTTAAGCATGAAAACAAAATTGTTGAGGACTTACTCAAGGCTCAACCAATGGCTCGGTGCTACCTTTCGGTCTGTTCCCGGGATAGCATGCAGTCTGCCTTGTCAAAGTACTATTTAGCGTTGATTAAGTGGAACGCAGGCTACCGTTGATCGATGTCAACAAATCTTCCGTGAACTGGCGGTGGAATACTCCGTGCCCCTGGCGGACCAGTATCAGCGGTCTCTGAATGAGGGCAAACTAACAGAGGAGTGAAAACAAGTAGTGATTACGCCTATGTACAAGGGCGGATGATAGCCAGAAGCTATTAACTAGCGACTGGTATGCTTTACTAGCGTGCTTGGCAGTGACGGAGCGGCTAACGGCCTGTCGTCTTCAGGAGCATCTGAACGGCCCCTCGATCCTCAGTGAGGGACTGCATGGATTCCCACGAAGGTCTCCTGCTTGAAAAACTTCTTGTTTGCCGGAGAGCGATGAATGGAAGATAGGGTTGACGATGAGACCCTGGAGGTAGTGTTTCCAGATTTCAGCAAAGCTTTCGATGGAGTTCCAGATAATCATTTGCCCACCAAGCTTATAGCGTATGCTGTCAGTTCACCTATACTAAAATGGATAGCGAACTTTCTTCACGATAGGGCATTCACTGTTAAGGTCAATCGAAATTTATCTGACTGGCTGACTGCCAGAAGTGGTGGGCCGTATGGTCACTGCTCGGGCCCTTGTTGGTTTTGGTTGCAATCACTGGTCTACTGGACCAGCTGGAGGTGCCTGCACTCTTTTTTGCTGATTAAAAGAAAGTATGGGGGACCTTCTCTTCAGATTGGAATAGCGAAACACTGCAATATGGCTTGAACATGATATCAACATGGACAGTTCAATGAATCTTACCTCTAAACCCACAGAAACGTTCTTTTATGCACATGGGCGATGTAATTAATGTTAAGGTATATCATGTTGGATTTCGCTTGGTGACGTAGCGTAATAGCGAACGAGACCTCGGAGTATTGGTTTCATATACTTTCAAAACACAAACTCACACACATCCCCAAGGGTCAGTGCTAGGTCCTCTGTTATTTCTGATCTATATAAATGACCTTCCGGACAATATTTCCAGCAACGCCCTCCTATATGCAGATGACCTAAAAATCTGGAATGCCACTGATCCCAGTGCACTACAGATTGATCTTGACGCGATTAAGCGTTAGTCGGACGATTGGAGTCTCCCACTAAACGACAGTAAGTGCGCACATATGTCACTCGGTGGAGATTCTGGCAACGCCTTCGTGATTCATAGTGCAGTCGGCACAGTAGATATCATGAAAATCGATCTGAAGAAAGATCTGGGCATCTGGCTTTCGTCTAACTTATCTTTTGCGCATCACCACGAGATGGCAGCGAAAAAAGGCTTTGCTACTCTTTGGATGATTAAGCGCACTTTCCCCCGTATAGACAAGAAAGCGTTCCAAACGCTTTACGGGGTTTATATAAGGCCGCTCCTCGAGTATGCTAATCAGGTCGTTTATACCGGCCTGAAGAAAGACATATTAGCCATTGAGCGTGTCCAGCGCGTGGCTACCAAACTAGTCACAGGTCTCAGCAATGTCGCGTACGAGTCTCGACTTGAAATTCTTGATCTTTACCCACTTGAATTTCGACGGCTCCGCGGTGATTTAATTTTCACACACTTCCTCTTTAGAGTAGGCCTCGTTGATCAGTTCTTCACTGTAGCGAATGACGACGGTCGGCGAGGACATAACATGAAGCTTTTCAAGCTTCGTCCTCGGACCTTTCTTAGACAGCAGTTTTTTTCCTACAGGATTGTTAACTTCTGGAACAGTCTTCCTGCTGAGGTCGTCAGTAGCGCTTCTAGCGATCGCTTTAAAGCATTACTTGACTCTCATTTTCCTAAATTTCTTTTATGCCAGTAACCTTAGTTTGTTTTTTGATATTTACTGTAATTCCCAAGAGCGGTGCTACACCCTGTTTTCACTGAATGCCTTTCAGACCAACAGACGCCCGCTTGACATTGAAAAAGAAAAACCGACTGGATCCGGGACCATTGGGCCTCTGCCTCGAACCCGTGTATCAATCGCTGAATCGCTGAATCCACGCCTGCGTTAAAGCTAGGAAAGTGTTTGGGGCTATCCATTGATTCTTTAAGGTGTCCAGGGAGGCCTTTCGTTTATTGTTCTCGCCTCATATTCGTCCAAGATTGCAGTACGGCTACGCTGTAGTGTTTACTGTACACAAAATGTGACATCTCAACTTGAAGGAGTGTATAGGGCAACCAAACGTATAGTTGTTGGGATAACAGGCCTCTCACGTTACCGGCTATTAAATTATCTGAACATGTACCCCAGAGTTACAAGCGAATCCACGATGGCTCCGTTGCGATACACCGCATTTTACGAGGTGACATGGGTGAAAAACTCGGAGTAGACTTTGGTCGGTCTAAATTATTGGGCGGGTCTTTCAAAATGAAAAATGGCATCTGGGTTCGATGGTTGGGGTTGTTATGATATGCCTATTTTTATTGTTTACATGCATTGAAAACTTCTTTTGTGATCGAAAGGAAAAATCCTCCGTTTTACATTGTGCTGTGTAAAAACAGTTCGATGGAGCACCCAATGCAACCTCGTGATCCTGACCCGACGAGCTTTTTGCAGGAGTTAGGCGATCCTGGCAATTGCACGTTCTTCAGCGGTCCCCAGCCTGCCCAGCAAAGCGGACCTTTCTCCGAAAGGTGTTTTCCATCCGATCCCTCTGGTTCAGTGTTCTCTGATACTGCATACAATCAACCTACCGACTCGAACTCGTCCGCCCATCTTAACCCAAAGGGGTTTTGTGCGGCTCCTACTTTGTATGCTTCCACCCAACCCAGCAGTTGGACTGGAGGTCATCCTCGTGCTCATGTGGGTCAATATTCGGCGCAGATACCGATTCAGCGAGCAGAGTACTTTTGGCCGTCTGGCACATCTGCCTGCTCGTCACAGTTGTACTCCTCACATCCAGTAAATGCACCGTATGGAAGTGTCTCACCTCATCAAAATGTACGCCAGTGCTTACCATCCGTTCCTCATTCATACCCTTCTCATCCTCAGAGTGTTCCCAACAGTGTTTTGAATAATGTTCAGGATCGTTGTGGCGGCCCATCATCGAATAACTTTAGTAATTCGACAGTTTCTGGTGATCCGATGTACTGTCCTGTGCAAACCTCCCACGGCCGTAACCCCCCATTCATCCCTCAGGGTAATATGAACTCGCGATATTTTCCTGATCGTTCCTGCTCTGCCTACTCTGTCCCTGACGAAGTGCGACGGATCAATGAACGACTGGCATACCTCCGTCAGACACCGGGGATGTCAATACACATCAAACAAGAAGTCCAGTTTTTGGAAGACAGACTGAAATCTTTGGGAACTTCTGGCGCAGAAATACTATTTTCCCCTAGTGCAATACCGGAACACATTCAGACTGGTTCACATGGTTCCGCAGACAGTATTCATTGTGACTTACCTACTTCACAAGTTGTAGTGTCGCACACCACTCCGTCTCTTCCGTATTCCAAAGCTTACAATGCACAATCTATTCGGCCACACATTAATGAGTCTTCCGTACATTTGCCATCCGTTTCTCCTTGTGTGGTGACCTGCGCGTCGCTTGGTGGAAGCTCTAAGCCGTATTCTAACGTGTATTCGTCTACTTACATGGGACCATCAGTTTCTGGTGAGGTGTTCAAAAGCAGACAGATCAGTGGACCAAATGTATTAGTGCCTAATGATTCCACTGGCTTCGCAGTAGCCAACCTTGAGTGCGTTCAATCTCAAGGCTGCAGTATTTCGGACGCCTCATTTGCCAAGCATGTTCCAAACACCGCATCTCACTCTTCATCACAAGGCTGCTCTGATGTTCGTGTTCTTCAACCCGTGCCAACAAGCGACCCTCCTATCAGCTGTTCTGATTTAGATTCGGCTCCTGATAAATGCTTTATCGGATCTCAGTTTTCCATATCTTCACAGGATGCCCCTTCATCAGCATCACTCACTGCAGCGGCTGAAATTCAGGACTGTCAAGGTACACAGATGGGTGAATCTGTCTTGTCCCAATCATGTGCTGATTCGACGACACGAGCGTCAAGCACAAGCACCGTGTCAGCTCTTGTCGTCACAGCTTCTTTGCCGGCCGATGGCACTTTGCCAACATCATCTAGTACATTTGACCAGCAACCTGTCCGCACTGGAAGATCAACTCTTCACTACAGGCAGACACCTAGCAACCAGTGTACTCAGTTTGCGAGTGTTTCATATGCTGGGTCTAGTCTTGATCGTCCTGGTCAACTTCAGCCTGTGAATGGATCACTGGCTTCCAACATGGGGTCTCATTTTTATCCGCCACCGGGACAACCGTATGTTGCTTATCAGCAGAGTCCTCCAGATGGAATCTCCTCAACGTATCAGTATTCCACATATCATGTAAGTGGTCAGAACCCTTTTTATGTTTCAACTTGAATTTACTTATTTTACAGTCATCCACCATTAGCGTCACATTCACTCTGTGAAGCATTAGATTAAGCTTCACTTTCACTTCGAATGAATAAAAATCTGCTAGTTGATGGCGTTATTCTTCAGTTGACGCCGCGTGCTGCAACGTGAAAAGTGACTGCATTGCGTAAGCCAACTAGGTGATTACCGTCTGTTTTGTATATTAAGGTTGCTTTCGATATTTATGTTCATTGCTTATACATTAGTGCTCTGTCATATTCAGCTTTGAGCTGTATCCCTGGATACTATGGTTCGAGCTGTTTTTGTAGCTACACTGTTGATCCTAATGATAGTCCACATAGTAGAGTTAAGTAGGCATAGCCGTGAAAATAAACGAAAGTAGGGAAAGAAGAAAAACAGTAATCGGTGATGCGTCATGAAAAAGAAGGGTCGATAACATCGCGGATACAAGCTTGTCATTGATTACGACACTACCAGGTCAGCAAGCGTTTCCAGCGGATGTTGTGCATGATCGCGAACTCACCAACTGAGTAGACAAAGCCTAAGCCTTGTTCAGCGCCATTGTCTGATCGTCTTGTGGCTTATTGCAATCGTTAATAACCTCACTGAGTAATGCGCAGTGCGGCGGACGCTTCATCCACCTACGGCGTACGTACTGTGATCAACGAAGATTTTGCATTTTCATTAACTGTCGCGAACTTGCACTTATACCACGTACCCGCCGACAAACTGTTGTCTCGCACGCATAACATATTTGGTGCTGGTTAACTGTTTGAAACAACAGTGTTCGAACGCTGGAAGTCTATATGCTTCTTTCACATAGCACACCTAGACGCTCAGGAATTGTAAAACCTGCCTCTAGTCGCTAAGTGAACGTATGTTTGACACCACAAATGACAGGTTAGTGAGTGCAGTACGTGTTTTCTCAATTCTCGTGGACACCCCGTCACCAGCATTACAAGCTGATAAAATGACGCTACCCAGGTAGATAAAGTGATCGGCAAGCTCAAGCGACCTGTCTGCAACAACATTGACAGGGTTAATGCTAACCCATCCTTGTAACAATGCACTTTGCAGGTTCACAGTGCGTACTATGCGGACTTGCCATGCCATTTATTCGGTTTAGCATGGTCTGCATACTCTTTAGAAGAACTAGACGAAACTGTCGTCCACGTACTAAATATCAGTCAGCTTATTACAGGGCAGACGTTTCACTCCAAAATCTTCAAATCCTTTGATTGCTCCTTCCTAGATATCATCCATCACATAGTTGAAGAGGAAGGGGAAGATCGGACACCCCCGCCAAACGCTGCTTGAAATAGTAAGCGTTTGAGATAGCTACCTATAAGTTAGCATTGCACATTTAGGGCGGCCATACAATGGCAAACTTCATTGAGACTTATGCTACGAAGACAGTCGTAGAAAGTCTATCGGGCAACCGAATCAAAAACATTCTTCAGGTCTGAAAATGCTGGTACCTTTTGCTTTGGAAATAAGTGTCTATGCTCCAATGTCTATCGCAGAGTAATCGCTACACTGGAGACCAGTCTGGAAACCTGCATATCCACTTGTCACTGTTTCTTATTCGGAAGCTACCGCATTGAGGCTTGTGTGGTAGTTAAGTATCCTTGAGGACCACTGTGTTGCTATCTTTGGTGATGATGTTGATACCTCTGTAGTTGTCACGCGATTTCTTGACACCTTTTTAAAAGTTGGAATGGTTCCTCATGAGCAAAAGTCGCGGGGCACCTCCTTAATCTCCCAGATGGAACTGGGGAATGTGTTCAGTTCGGATACCAATCTCTCTCCACCATATTAATCGTACGGCTGAAGGAAGAAGGTGCCGGGGCTTTATTACGCTTCAGTACTTTAGGCACCAAAGCCACCTCGTTTTCTGACGAGAGATAATCGGGAATGTAATAACTAACCACATTGTATCAGTCATCCGTGATTGAATGAGCTGGCCCAGGCTAGTTGAGCTCTTTCTCAGTCTATCCTTCAAGTTCCTGCGACGAGTTGTAAAGTAGTGTCATATTTCCCGCATATGCTCTCACTACCATCTTGTCGTCGGCCCGTGCAATCACGAATCAGGAATACCCTCGTTCATTTGGCTCGCTCGAAGCAGTAAACCTCGCAGTTCTCAAGCAACCCCTTCGTGTTTTAGTTTGCAATGGTTTTGTCGTATGTGGAGTCAGGGGGATCTGTTGACATTTGTCCCCAAGTTCTGCTGAATCAGCAGAAATCTGCTTTTGTCTGCAGTGTTCTTTTGGAACAGTTCTCACGGTAAGAGGTGAGCATAGTGTTTGAGATTCCTACCCAATGCTCATTTGGGTCACTCAGTGGTTTTGATCTGGTCAGTACTGTTCGGTGGGCGTTTCGTAAACTTCCGTCGCCCATTTTCTAACCAAATACTTTGCGTTTGTGAGTAAACGAGCTCTGAACAAACAATAAACCGAAGCAGGCGCGAACAACGACATAACTTGGATCTAGGGGATTTCTAAAAAAATGAACAACACTCCTTAATCAAATGGTGTTACTCAAAAGCTGACGGCGATGTGATCAATTTGTGTTCTCGGCTGAGTTGTAGAAGATGGGTTTCACGCGGCGCTTTGCCGTCATGTTGTGCTGATGTGCAGATCTTGGTGGATGGCATACTTGCACACACAATTGTAATGGTCGATCACGATTGTCCGTATGTAGCCTGCTGATACCAAACACCACCTAGCCACTTTTCCATTGGAGAATGACAAGTTAGTTGTACGTTCGAATCGCCAGCAAGCACAATGATATTCGACTGTTTATTTTGTTCCAGAAGATCAAGGAGGAAATTATAGAAGACATTCTTGATTACATCTACGTGATTATACGCTGAAGCGTGCGTAAGTATAATAATTAAACAGTTCTTTGGTCTGTGTTGCCAGACTTCAGCCGAAATGTCCAGGCTAATGGCACGCACACGACTATTCACTTGGATCCAGTCGAAGAAGCTGTGCCTCAAAGTTCGGTGCAATCCCCACTCTAGGTAACCGCGTGATTCGATTTCATTACCAAAAACCGTAGGAAAGAACCGCAGATTCACAACATTATCCAGAGACGACCTCAAATGAACGGCAACGCTAGGATCGTAAAGGCGCGTTTCGGAGACTCACCTCAGCCAATTCCAGACTCGACAGCGTTCACCAGAACATTTGTCGGAGAGTACGCCAATTTTTACTGGTTGTTTTGTCCTGAAGAGAGGAGAGTTAGGAGCGGCGGAGAAAGAAGGTGAAGATGGATGCAGTGGCCTGTCAGGGCACCGATAACTTCTGGTATTCTTTTTCCGTTTGTGCCGCAGAAGACGGTTAGTTTTAGGGATCCCCCTCCGAGTCTGTTACTCAAAAGCCTGATCTACGAAACAACTAGAACTAGTTTTTTTTAAGGACCCCATCCGGAGCCACTGGCTCAAGAGTGATTTGGTAGGAAGGGTTGCCTAGCCCGGGGACGCAGCGAACTGGACGTCGATGTCTGGTTGTGATCATTTGCGCGCAGTAGATGTATTCGAAGCTACATCAAGCTTTTGGACCGTATTGGATAATACACCGACGGTCACAGTGGGCCATTGGATGGTCGGAGTGCTTTTTCGCCTAGACATATCTGCTTTAACTCCTGCTTTATTCCGAAGGCAGCCGTACCTCAACTATGAGATTAATAACGGTTTCATGTGTCACTATCTAAGCACAGTCGGTGCTGCGGCACAACTCTGAGTGTAACTGCTTTGTCATCTGGCATGGCTGTATCTGGAACGGCTAAATTCTTAGTCAATACAACCTTCTGAGTAAGTACAATGTATAAGTCCGACCACCACTTCAGGGTAACAGTAAAGGCCAGAGTGCTCTTTAGACTGACAGTGTTGCCTTTTGCGATCGAACATTTTGCTCTCCAGTTTATTTGATAAGCGCCTGACGTTGCCCTCAAGATTTCCTCACATCAACTTGGCTATTGTTGCGAACTATTGCTATGAAACCCTATGCGTCAATCAGAAGAAAACACAACGTGTTATGTAATCGGCAAACGAGTGGTCAACCGAGATTAAATAAAGAATTGTCCAAGGATTTCGCTTTATTCATCCAACAGTGGGAACTAGAAGAAAACGAAACCACGTAATCAGACTGTCAGTTAATGATGCGCGTTGATAGATAGTCGACTACATTCTCCCCAGCCACTTTGAGTTGTTTGGGAAAAGTTACATTGAGAGTGTTTTGTGAATATATACGAAGATGGGTGGTGACGATGTCTAAAATGGTTGCACATAAAATGTTTCAGGAATAAATAAAGGTGAAGATGATGGTCAAAGGAAGATTTAAGGAGAATGTTTTCATGGGTGGATGCGAGCTTACCATCAGGCTTCTGTGTTTATCAGGTTGTGTGGGTTCGATGCTGTTTTCCCAACAGTGGTGTTACATCTGGTCTATCGATACTTCTGATGTAAGGATTTGGTGGGGATTCCGCAGCTGTGATTTCTTGTTGGTCCGCAGCGGCCTGCAATTCTGATATCACATCAGGTTCTGGTTGATTTGAGCCTTGGGCTTCAGCAAAAGAATCGGAGCTACCGTTTTAGCAGCAGACAGGGGATGAATGCGCAACTTGTCCTTTTGAAGCTAGGTGACAAATGGACACCGTCTCTTCTTTCCTGTTGGGGAGCGAACGTGAACATATCTTGGATTGCACTCGCGTAACTCGACTTCCACAGCTAGTGGGTCGTACTTTGATGATCTCAAGTGACGTCGCATTAAGATTGGTCGCGAAACAGTGAACCATCTCGGTAACGAGATGTCTGAAGTTGATTTCTGGTTATAAGAAAATAGCCGGTCGTGTGGGGCTGCGTTCGTTGCTCTACAGAAAAGAGAGTGTATGGAATATTGGGCGTCCAGGAACATAAATTCTCAATGACTGCAGGATATACCTCGACCTCACCGCAGATAATCTTGCTCGCCAAAGTGTACCGTCCAGCCTCTCAACTCGTCCGCTTGCTTGGGGGTTGTACGCTGTGAATCTACTGGTGGCGATATCTTCACCGTGTGGGAAACTTCAGTTTCTCAGACATAAAAGCCGAGACTCGGTCTGAGTGCACTTAAGAGAACATACCGAATATCGAAAACAGCTGGCAAAAACATTTGATAACGATGGATACTGTCACACCCGGACAGAACGCAAACGGGAATCTTGAGTATCCATCATTAATCGTTAGCAATTATTTGTTATTACTAGTGGATGGAATGGGTCCTTACAATCGACATTTAACCTCGAAGGGCACGACTGCTTTAATTAGGGTGTCGTACGACAGAGTGTAGAGTCTTGGCTTTAATTTCATACATAACAGGTTTCATCTCCTCCATTGAATGGGGTCAGTTTCAGGAACGTATTAAATGCATCATCCAAACATCTGGATGACAAAGTCTTAACTCTTTCAGACATCTGATGAGTCGATGATACGTAATATGTGCAGGATAGTGCATCGGCGACTTGGGCGAAACGTGACATCAAAGTTGTAACACGAAAGCTCGAGATGCCGTCGTTGAATTTTGTGCAGCAGAAACAATGCTAGACGCTATTTCGCACCCTGCTAAGTACGTCAGAATGCGGTTTGCAGACTCAAAGTACAAAGTGCCTCTGAAAGATAGTTGTGATTGCGTAGACTTAATGTTAGATAATGAAGTTACGGGAGTTGTTGTACGATTTTTATACTTGGGAAGCTGCACGGGCGGTGGCGGTGTAGAGAATGAATCAGAAGTGCGCATCTCTAAGGCTGGGACGGCAATAACTGATCTAGGACAGGACACCTCGGACGACAAAGAGGGTCGCGTATATAAGACGAAAGTGAGGGTTGTGTTACTTTGCGGCTGCGAAACTTGGCCGCCTAGGATTGTGACTGTGAACCGTCTTCAAGTATTTGATCACCAGTATCTGCATTTGATCGCTGGCATACGGTGGTACCAACGAGTAGGCACTGATGAAGTTAGGGATCGGGCTTTTGATACTGCTTGTCAAACAAGTTCTTTTTTTTCACTCTTTACATTTGCACAAACTTAGATGGTTAGGTCGTGTACCAAGGATATCAGTTGGTTGTATGCCACAGAACACTGCCGACACTGCGGTCGATTGGCCTAAGGTACAAGATGTGTGAGGTTCGCATCTCCAGCTGAGGTCCTCGCGATTCGCAGTCTGCGGCTGGAGACGTTAGGTGGGATGATGACTAATCGAACTCAGTGGCGTGAATGTTGTCGTTTGTCCAATTCGTTTATGAACTGAATGTACTTAATGATGTTAGCCAGTGAGAACCGTAAGGAAGTTATCTTGCTAATGACGTAGCTCGATTGTTTGTTTGCAGGGTGTAGACATCTTGATGTTAAATGTTTGAATGTAGACGTAGCTATTTTTAGCAGTTAGGTCCCTTCCCGTCCCCTCCCTTTCTTTTTCTTCCTGCACGGGTTTTGCTTTTAATTTCATGGCACCAGTGAGAACCGCTGATGTATTGCTGTCTATGATGATGCTGGTAAACTTCGTCATTCTTAGTCTTCTCGTGGTGTTGAGCATCATACATAAATGCGACAGATTACTGATCAGTTGTCAACCAGAAATGGATTCCCAGCGAATAATGCTTCCACTTTTCGATGGCTTCGTGTACGGTGTGGGCTTTCTGGGCGGTAAAGTGACGTCGTTCACTCGGTGACAGTGTTCTAAAGGAAAGCGCCATAGGTCTGCCATTCTTTGTTAGAATATCAGCGATAGTGATGTCCGGGGCACCATTCTTCATCACTAAAGGTGATTGGTGATCAACAGTAGTAACCACCGCCTTCCCTACGTTGTTTGGTTGACTCAAATAGTACGCCGACATTGTGCCAGGAAAACATACGATTTCTGATTAGCAAATTAGTCTTGTCAGAAAAATGAGAGATCCACGGTGAATATTAAGCGAATAAGCCCGCAGGGCGTTATCGTGGTTTGATGTCCCGTGGTAACAGCAAATCACGGAGCGGTTGTAATATTCATGGATCTGGTTTGATCGATCGGCACGAAACTTTCTCGGGCAACAATAACACTTTCTTTTTCTTTTAATTTCAAGTCACTTTTTAACAAATTCGAAGTGTTGTCGGATTTTTCTTGTGATCCTCAGCATTCATACTGCTTTGGGTTATAGTGTCAATGTAAACAAATGTGGCGTGCAATCCTTCTCACTTGGTAAGTCTGTACTACTCTGGAAATGTAGCACCGTTGGCCATTGCAAACGGTATACGACAAAATTGATGGAGGTTCTCGAGGGCAGCGTGCAGTTTTTCTTCTTCTCTACTAGGTGTTCGATGATGAGCGCTTTGAAAATCCAGAGCACTTGAAGAAGCATATTGGAAGATTTTCCTGGCTATCTCGTTTATCTCTGGTAGAGAATAGGCATCGTGTTGAGTGTATCGATTCATAGCGTGACTGTGGTTTATAACCATTCGGATTATGTGCCGATCGTTTGCAGTTACCAAACCCTGAGCGCGCCAAAGAGGAAGTGACGGTTGAATAATACAATCTTAAAAGTGTCTCGATTTCGGTTCGACTGAACTTTTCGTCGCATCCTGAGTGACGTGGCTTTACTGCCGTCGGTTTGCAGTTGAGTACTAAACCTCCGAACTCTGTAGGAAGTTTTGTGTGGGTTACAAGTAAACCTTAAAAAAACGATAGTTTCTTGCCATTAATAGAGATTTCAACTTTTTCTTGAAGCTTGGAGAAGTCATGGCCAAAGATTACATCGACGTAAATGTTATTCAATACAGAGAACTTGATTTCGTCATGAGAGCAATGCTTTTAACGCACGCTAACGCAACAATGATCCTCTGTTTGGCTGGTTAACCTGGTAGAAGCCATGTTTATTATATTGCACGACTTTTCAATTCTCCACCGGTATCTCCGGGCAACGGAACTTGAAATGTAACTGTCAGAACTTCCGGTGTCGTTTGGACTTTGTAAGGGTATTTCGTTTATCGAAAGCGTTTGAGAGACAGAACGAAGCCGCCACAACAGTCACAGAAGAAAGCAATGGTTTACCAACTGACGTAATGTACTAACGTACCAACGTGATGTGCTGACGTAATGTTCCCGGATGGTATCAGACTGGCGTACCGTTTGGTAATGGTTTATTTTATCACATCTCTGGCATACAACGTCTCTTGCAGGACATTTGAAACGTGGACGCCGATCATGACCACGAAAGTAGCATTTGTTACTGGCTGCCGCCGTCACGTTTTCTCCAGGAGGTAGAAAAAAAAAACTAAGACTCGGAGAGTGCCTCTGGATTTGAAGCTGAAGCGGATCAGGTAAAGGGAGTTGTCTCAAACGAATGGGACTGTTGATAGGCCATTACGAAATATTGACACTGTTCGAAAGCAGATTGTAGGTTTAGTGGTCTGTTTTCAAAGAGCCAACAGACTGCATTTCGCTTATGAACGCACGCCGAATAACGTTATTTGGTTTTGCTCGGCAGTAACAGGTTTGAAGTTTCTGCCTTCAGCCATTGACTTCAGGTTTTGGAGGGATTGACGAAAATTCTACTCATTTTGTTGCTTGCATATTGTTAGAGGGTGGTGTGAGGGTTTCATGTACGTCTTCTCAAGCGTTCAGGTGGCGTTCTCGAAAGTAGTACATTCTGTCATGTATTCATAGACAAACGGAGAGACAGTTGATTAGTGTGGGGCTTATTGAGCTCAAAGGTCCTCAAGGCACCTAGGAAGTCAGTAAATATGTGGTATCAATGAGTCCATTGTTTTTAAGGTGGCGTACAGCTTGCATCAAATTCGAAATGTTCCGGTCGCAGAAAGCGTTCCATTTCAACTTGGATGAATAAATTGTTATGTGATAGACAAACGAGCGGTCAACCGAGATTGAATAGATCATCATCATCATAACAGCCATGAGCCTGACCAAAATGTACTGTGGCTCGGGCCGCCGTTCACCTCAACAGTGACGTAGAATATCCTAAAAGAAAACGTTACTGAGGAGGCTGAAAATTATTGAGAGAAGACTAACAGGAAGAATTAGAAATGGTATGGATACAGGTCCGCCATTGACTGCGACACATAGCTATCTCGGATAGCGTCTCTAACCAGCGGTTTGAGTGATCACGAGGACCCCAGCCAGGCAGGCGACACCTACCCACTTTGCTCAATGGAGCAGTCAGGGCCTTCATATTTCGTGACCATGTTGTTGCCTGACCACCACGTGGTTTGACCCAACTGAGCATATAATGCCCGGTACGGTAAACGATCAGATGACATACGGAGTACGTGACCTAACCATCGCACGCTGTGCAACGTAATTAGTTGACCAACTGATCGCGCATCCCGAGTGTCTTGCCACACCGAGCACTGTTTGCCGACGCTGCGGCCGATTGGCGTAAAGTGCGAGGTGGACACGTGATGACCTGGCGTAGACAAATGAAATCGTTCACGAAGGGATTGGGCACTGTAGGTCGGGTTCGTCTCCCGGGTTGGAGCCCTCGCGACTCAGAGAGTCGGTGGCTTGAAACTTTAGGGGAGATGGCTGCTAACCGAGCTCAGTGGCGTGAATGTTGTCGTTGTTTGGCCGAGTTGTCTGTGAAGTGAGTGCACTTAATGACGCGGGACAGTGAAAGCCGTGAGGAAGCTGTCTTGCTGATGACGCCTTACTTTCACTTACAGCTTGGTTGTTTGTTTGCAAGGTGTAGGAGCCTTGATGTTGTATGTTTGAATGTAGACGTAGCTATTTTTAGTGATTAGGTCCCCTACCCTCTCTCTTTTGTTTTTTCTCTTCTTAAATAGGGTTTGTTTCTTCTTCATGGTTGTGTGGCAGTTAAGCATCAGTGTGAACCACTGATGTATTGCTGTCCATGATGATGATGATGATGATGCATCCCGAGTGTTCCGGAATACGCGCTATTGAATTGAAAAGTGGTTGCGAAAAGTTGTTGCCCAGGAATTAGGCTTTACTCATCTAACGACGTTTGGATGGGGACTGGAAAAAAAAAATCAATGTCATAAAGTTGTCAGTTAATACTATGTATTAATAAGTAATTCTTTACACGACGGAAGTCTGGTTTCCACATCACCTTCTTACTTTGACTAGCTATTTGGAAGACTAATAAAAGAAGTAGAGAGCCACTAATTTCGAACACTAGCTGTTGTTTCCAACAGTCCACCAGGTTGAAGGACTGTCACATTCGACCAGTAATGTGGGTGACCTGATGTTATTCAAACGTAATCAGCGATCGTATGTCGCGTTAAAATTTAATGACCCAGACACTTCTATTTAGGCTCTGATCTCCTCTGCTGTTCATCTTTCTGATTTTTGGAAAACTGACGAATATGTGCGGAACAAAATTAGCATCATTGAATAAGGCTAATCTATTCTGTGGTTTTTTTCCCAACCCGTCATTCCAAATAAATTCTACATTACGATTATTTTTCTGACTGTCCCTACGAGTGCGATTAATACCGCGGCGTTGCTCATAGTTTTTGGTTTTCAACTCAGCGGTTGAGCTTACCCTTCAGTCGCAGGAGTACTACAGTAAGTCCATTTCTTATCAGGCAGGCATTATTGACAATTAGTGTTTTCCACCGCCACACGTTTATCTCCACTGGTCACAATTGTGAAGTTGGTCATGGATTACGTGCGACTCGGTAAACACTAAGTGATCGATCAACCAGTCCTTAGATAATCGTTAGGATCCCCAGCGTCTGTAACCACGTACTGAAAGTTGCTTTCGCATTGACGTCCTCCTTGGTAAAAGATGGACCAATCTAGACCTTGATGGTTTTCAACAGTTTGTAATAGGCACGTATGTTGGTATTCCTCGGTTTCTCTTACCCTTTAAAATACGCGCTAGCTGTTCCAACATGTAAACACTACCACTAGACCGAAACACCAGCATCAAACTGTAGTGTGGTCCTGGAGGTTATTGACCCATTTGCTCATTTTGGAAGCTGTACCTGGGATATTGTGAATTTTTGCAGTAAAACTGCAAATCGTATTTCTAATTTTGAAACAGTCATCTCCAACTTGAAACATATTTGATATCCAAAGGATGTCTCATCTAGACTTTAGGATTTCATTCATATGAACATGAAACACTTGTCTTAAGGCTGCGGAACTTGGGCGTTGAAGTTTGAAGATGCCAAATATACTGTTTCCTTCGATCATTGGTATTTTTGGTGGTACTCAAATGCTTTTGGCTGATACACGGGTTTTGTCACCCACGTGTCATGGGAATTCATATTTAGTTGACTAGATCGTATATTGCTACTACCAACACAGTTACCGCATTGTGCCTTTAACCGAACTATGTGCTCTAGCGCAAGACATGCGATAGTCAATGGATAAGTTGTCAACGGAAAGGGAGCCTTCGGTACCTTGTGGACGTCAGGTCGTGTTCTTTAACCGATGTTATGTCCCCGTGATCCGTTTGATCTCTGGCTTAAAACACTAGGGAATATGGTGGCTAATCGTGCCCGTTGGCATGAATGTTATGATTAAAACGGAGCAGCGAAGACCGCAAAGAAGCAATTGCCGTGTGCTCATTTGCATCCCTACTGTTCGCATTCAGTGTGGTTGCACCGTGATATTGTGGGTTTAGGCTGGGGATTTCTGAATCTGGTCGCACTTCATATTTATCTCATATCTTCAACCTAGTGTTTTTTCTTTCATGATTGCATTATAATGAACCATTGGCGTCAGCCACTGACATTTTGCTGTCGATGAGGACGCTACCTGTTTCAAATGTTTCATTCCCATAAATTTAAAAAAACAGGAAACAACCACACGCTGTAGAGACTATGTAAGTATGTACGTATGATCGTGCGGTTCATTAACATTTTCGTGCACTCGTTTCCACCATAGCTCAGTGGTACGACTTAAAGTTTGACGACATTACCTTATTTTTTATGCGAAGTTTGTGAGTCCACTTGTTCTTTTTAAAACATACTTTGACTGAGTACATCTTTGTAAAAGAATCGTTTTAGCAATACTTTCAAGTACGTTTGCTGTGGTTTTGATTTCTCAAACGATCGTATCCTGACGATCTACTTACGGCAGGCTCAGAGTTAATTTTAAATGTAATGTAACGTAATTTGTTTTAGTACAAGGCGTTATGTCTGATTTTCTTCAGTCCTCGTTTGTCATCGGCAGTTAAGCATCACTGTGAACCACTGATGTATTGTCTATGATGGTGATGATATCATCGGCAACCCTGTCCTCATGCTATCGAAGAGTAACTTCAGCACGTACAACGCTTGTCCGATTCATTCGGTTCTGCAGCCTACAGACAGCCAATTCTTGATGGCAGTCCATTTTGTTCTGGTTACTTCATGCACACTAAGTTGACATCGTGAAAAATGCGGTGGTTACGGTATCTGTCTTGTAAGGGCTGAATGCGATCATCTGTGGGGACGTGCGCAGGCGTTCTTCAGTTCTTCAGTCTCTGTAATCCTGGCACGGATATTGTCAACGGTTGAGCAAGAGGCGCTGTGAACATTATTAGGTATTTGTTATAGTTGGACGGTTGGAACATTAACTGGCATACACCATTGATCACATAAGCGACCATCTCCCTAGAGCCAAACTACAACGAATTTATTTATTCAGTTTGAATGAGCAAATGCAGAACGTGTCAAGTTGACCGTATAAACTCACATTCGTAGGTGTGTACGGGGTAAGGGCCAAAAGTGTTTTTTTTTGGACGGAGTTTAATGTCAGTTAGGATGGGGACCACCGGTACATGTATCGGGCGCGTAGCGAAGTTCGAAAAGCTTTCATAGAACAGATCACTAGAGAGAACAATACTGGAAGGGCTGAAATCAATTACAGCCGTGACTAGTTTGACGCTTCAAGACATACTCAAAGGATGCTAGTGAAACGAAGCCGGTGGATGACGTTTATCCGGTAGGTTGTTTCGATCGTTGTTTGGCTAGTTCAGCATAAGCCACCTGCTAATACGTTCTCCTATTTGGTTAACCACTTCCGGTGTCCACCATTGTCTCAACGGGTCATAGTATTGTAATGCAGTTGATTGGGAGCCAATCTATTGTCACTCGTGCTACTCGGTTAGTACAGCAGCTAGTAGATCCCCACACCACCCACAATTCGGTTTGTCTCACCTGATCCACACATGGGTCGCCTCACTCACGATGGACTTGCAGTGGTTTGCTACCTGGCCATGCCTGTAATCTGTGTTCGATCGATGGTTCTAGATGTTTCATCCCTACCTTTAGTTGTCAAGACAGTCATCACCTGACTACTGTTCGATCACCTGGAAAAGTGCTTCTCCAACTCGCCCGGTCCTTCTGAAGACGGCGATGGAAGCATGTATCAATCAGAACACTCACAGACAGAAAACTGGTTTGCCTAAGTTGTCCGTGTGCATCCTTACACTTACTTTCGCGCTAAGGGCCCACCACTTACGTGAGAAGCACTACATTTACAGATGGGATGAAGCTAGACTGTACTTCCGTCAACTTGAAAACTGGATATAAGCATGATTGTTTCGTTTATTTCTGGAACCCAGCATATCCGTGTCCTTATTCTATGCAAACCAACCGGTCCATGGTTATCAGTCTACCCATGTACACTTTATCCGCGCAATCTCGTTTGTCATTGGAATCCGGAACAACTCTTTTGGAAATTTTAGTTGACATATGCATCTTAAACCAGAAGCAGTTTACTGTCGTATGAAGTTGCAATCGGTGACTAGTGAAGATTTTATCTGCCAGGTAGACGGGATTCCTAAGTAGGTCATCCCGTAGGAGGCATTTAGTCGGAGACTGTTGTCCGAACCGAATCGACTGTATTCTTCAACTTGAGTTGACTTGTTATGCTTGTGCCTGCCACCAGGGACCATGGACTTCGTCCTAGTGTTGGTTTTTAATCCGACTACGTTGAGTTTGCTGGATGCGGCTACAGGCTTCTCCGAGATATCATCAACACAGGTAAGCCCACTAATCACAGTGTCGTGTAATTGATAGCCTTGCTGAGTCCTCGATCAAGTCAACACTTTCTCCTTTACTATGATAAATGGCAGTCACTTTGAGGAACACTGCTGATACCAGAATCAGAACCTTGGAGCGTGGGTGGTGTGTGCTAGATCCGGAGAGTGTGAAGAACGCTTATTGGAAGGCGTTGGTGAACAAGTTGCCCAGTTTGAGTTAGGTGAGGGATCCTAATGAACACTGGAAACAAATCGCAGCAGCTATGAAAGTGTGCTTTAAAGACGTATGTTCCGAAGGAGCTGTTCAGTTGCGACAGAACTGGATTTCCGTCACGTCAACAAATCTCATGAACAAGCATCGTTTTATCCCATCTGATTCTGAATATGATAACGTAAGCAAATCCCGTGAGCATCACCTGGTCGAACAGTCGATAGAGACGGACTGAGTCTTTTCATCTGGGAATAGCAGAAGGCTTTTTCCCCTGAGTCATGGTTGTACTGGTCGTCGAGTCGGTGTAATTGAGACCATATGTGAAAAAGATGGTTCGCTCATCTTCAGTCAGTCGCACTGACTCGACAGCGGGGCTGAACATTTTAAAGAACAGTTCAGTTGGCCTCAACCAGACCATGTAGTCGACGGGATCCGAATGGTCAGCTATTGCGTTCCAAACGGCCCTCCGTCTGAAACAAAAGTAGTCTTGGAGTTTAAGTTATTCAAGCGTAGTAAGGCTTCTGATCCAGACCTCCTCCCTCCTTCCCTTTTCAAGGGTAATGGGGAGAGGTTGATATCATGACTGACAAAACTCCTTCAGACGATTTAGGAGACAAAAGAGGTATCCCGTGATTGGTGCTTATTAACAGTAACTCACGCCTTTAAAAAGGGGGCTCAAAGTCTATGTGGCAACCACAGGGATCAGCCTAGTGTCTATTGCGTCCAAGTTACTCACTGGCCTCATTTTTGCCGGCTCACCAGGCCCAGAGAAAGTCAGATACGTGAAGAACAAGCAGGATTCCGGTGCGGTCGGGGTTGCGTTGATGACATGTTTACCTTGCGACGGATCTTGGAACATCGGCACTTTCATAGGCAGTCAACGGTTGTTGCGTTTTTGGACCCAAACGCTGATTTAAATTCGGTTGCTCTTAAAGTTCTCTAGAACTGTCTTCTTCGCAAGGGAGTATCAGGGGAATACGTGAATCTATTGAAATCACTGTGTGCTCATTCTGCAAGCAGGGTGAGAGTTTATGGACAACTGTCTCGGGCGTTCATCACTACTAGTGGTGTTCGTCAAGGATGTTCGATTTCTCCCTTGTTCAATTTTGTCATGAACGACATTCTGGAGGGTGCGCTTGAGGAGTCCAGTGAACTTGGTGTTGAGCTTCTTCCTGGCGTTCGGTTGACCGGTCTAGAGTATGCGGACGACATTGTCATACTTAGCCCCTCTGCCGAAGACATGCAGACTATGCTGATCAAGGTAAGTGACCGGACTGGTTTGTATGGAGTGCGCTTCGCACCTTCAAAATGCAAAGTGTTGCTTCAAGACTGGGGAATTTCCAGTCCTACTTTGATCATTGCAGGTAATCTGCTTGAGACTTTGGACAGTTACTTGGATAACACTATCTAGTCAGCTTGTAATATTGCTGATGAGAGATCAGGGAGGATAGCAAGGGCACAAGTTGCTTTTGCCAAACTACGTCATCTGTGGCGTCGAAAAGACGTTAGGTTATCGCTTAGAGGAAGTGTTTAATGCTTGTGTACGTTCTGTCGTGCTTTATGGTTAGGAAATATGGCCTGTTCGCAAGGAAGATAGTAACGGGCTTGCTGTGTTTGACCTTCGTTGTCCCCGCGAATTAGTCCACAACACATGGGTTGATTGTGTGGGCATTACGACCGTTCGCCTGCGCGTATTCCGTAACGTTCGGGATGCGCTACCAGTTGGTCAACTACTCGCGTTGCACAACCTGCGATGTTTGGGTCACGTACTCTGTGTGTCATCTGATCGTTTACCGTACCGGGCTTTATATACTGAGACAGCCAACAGTTGGGTGAAACCACATGGTGGTCAAGCAACAACGTGGTCACGAAATATAAAGACCTTGCCTGTCCCACTGAACAAAATGGGTAGGTATCGCCTGCCTGGATGATGTCTGTGACCATTCAAACCGCTGGTTAGAGGTGGTATCCGGGATGGCGGCCTGTTGCAGTCAGTGGCGAACCTGTATCCCTACATTTTCTAGTTCTTCAGCTTGGACTTTTATTAATTTTCAACCTTCTTAGTGGCGTTTTCTTTTAGGATATTCCATGTTACTGTTGAGGTGAGCGGCGACCCGAGCCACAGTACCTTCTAGTCAGGCTCGTGGCTGCTGTGATGATGATGATGATAAGGGACAGCCAATCTCTGTGTGCATTTTAGCCATGAGACTGCTAGCCGTTGAAACCCAGCTAACCTAGTTGCAACATCTTAAATTGACATCGAGGCATCTTAAACTGAAGGAGGTGTCGAATATTATTTTCCCTTATTGACTCCCCATTCTGAGTGGAGTTGTGTGGACCGGTTTGCGTTCTGGCCATCTCTCCACCATTGAGAACTTCAATTCTTCGAACGTGATAATTTCCACTTTATTGCAAATGATAGTTATCTTCTCGCACACGTGTGGCGTTCGGTTAAGCTGTTTAACGTGTCTGCTCTTGGTTGAGGAGGATAGATATGTCTAGTAAATTTGATACACTCATTTCCTCTTTATTGAGATCTACGTAGGGGGATGGGTTGTCGCTCACGGATCCTTTTGAAGCCTTAAATACTCTTGGAATTACCGCGTCGCCGATCTCATAGAATAGACCCGATCACTTTGCTACATACAACTGGATGGTTAGGTGAAGCTATGCTGCTACTGACTTCTTCCACTATCTTATCCAGTTGATATCTTAGTCCCCCAACTCACTTCTCTGGTAGTTCTACGGACCCCTCAGCAGATAACTAATCATGGTAACGCCTTCCCTGTGAATCCTGTCTCCTAACACTCAGCCGTCCCTTATACAATTTAGAGTGTTCATAAACAATTTACAAATTAGAGGAAGCTGAAAAATCTCATGCATATCTGGATCTCTGTTGGGTGGCTTAGAATGAAAAGTCGGAAGATCATTTCAGTTTCGGAGGGCTGGCAATAAAAGAGTCGTAGAAGAAAAAGTCAAAGGTTAACAGACGGAATGGAAACCCAACCACTGTCTGTCAAGCATGTGGTAATCACACTGCGATATACAGGAGACAAAGGCTTACCTACATCAACGATGGGAGCTCAAAGATGTCTTCACTCTACCGCAATGATGCTGATGCTCGTTTGGTGTCCTGAATGTGTGCGTCGAGTCTGCATCTGAATGCAGTTGCGACAGATTTTGATAAGCTGTTGCAGATTGGGTACATCCGGACGCTAAAGGAGTGTTCTCTACAAGTCAAACGCCTCATTTGATACTGTGGCTTTAGCGAGTTACCTCTGAAATGGTTATTTTCCCTAGGCATGTTGAGGTTGATGGGGATCCCGTGTATTAATATCAAGTCTCTTGATATGCCGGTAACACTGTGACTTCTTCCCCACTTACCCAATCTGCCGTAGAATAAGTATTACCATGATCCTTTTTGTAGCTGTGCGTTTTATTTTCCCATTAAAAGTAATGTCATTCACGAAAAAGGATGACAAGTTTGTATATTTAAATCCAGGTAGCTGCACAATAATACGTTGAACGATACTGAGACAGTCTGAATGAAAACCATTCAAAAGACTTGATGGGTAACTCAAGTTCTGAGTTGACTTTCTTGACCATTGACACGCTGTTATCAGACTGGCTACGGTCACTTGAGACAATCATGCCCAAGTCGCGCTGACGTCTGGTGACACATTTTTCCGCCTAACTGTTAAAGATTTGTCACTTTACATTACTCATTGCGATGATCGCCTTCAAAGATGGGTGATACAGTACAAACTCCTGACTTTGGAACTCTCGCTCTTTCGGAGTGATCATTTAAAAAGTTCACAACGTGGTCTTGGCAACCATTTAGGACACTTCTCTGGTGCTAGGTGAGTGATGGGGATGAGGACCTGAGGGTTTCCACAAACGGCTGATACTTTTTAGAACACTATATGTGGTGTAAAGGTAACTGTTCTCATTACATATGTGGCGCTGTTACTAGATGTATTTACTGACTCAATAGAGTACATCGAGTTGTTGCTTGCCATGTGCTTTGGCGGTTTTCTTATTTGAGACAGTCATTTCACTTGTGTGACGAAAAAGAGATTAGGGTACAGCTTTTGGTGATGGGAGAAACGTTGTTGTGGAACAGTTTTGGATTGATGTCAAACATGTTTATCGAGTGTAGCTGGTACTGGATCTTGTCTGGCCGCAGAGCTGTCGTTGCCTGATCTCAGACTATACGGATCAAATTCCTTCAGCTCCCTACAACTGGTACATGTTCTAAGCTGATCTCTTTGCTGTTGGTGAATATCTTGTGCAGCGCCGCAGTGGGACTTTGCGTCTGAGTCATTTTGGCTGCCTGACCAGGACATACCCGTCAGTTAATGTAGTAACAAGGTCCACAATTAGCTGCCTACGGTCATCGAGTGGTTTTAATTTACTGGTTTTAAATAATGTTTTCCGATGGTTGAAATATAATCTGGCCTTGGAGGTTTCTGAGACTCTCCGCCGTGTGACCTATGGCGTTTTCGGTAAAGTGGGAAATCATTACTGCACCATAAAACTCAAAACAGACTACGCAAGTTTGGCTTGAATCTCGTCTATGTTCTTGTCGTTGCCGTACGTAGCGGAGCGTCCAAGTATCGAGCTGATATCCAAACCGTTGGGAGGGTGTCATCCAGGGTAGACCAACGAGCTCGCTGATCAAATTATCTTCCAACCAAGAAACCTATTTGGTATGAGTGTAACTGCGAACGTTTGACCAATTGTTGCTCAAATTGACGTGTCCTCCAGGCTGCCTCCGTCGTGGAGCTGACAGAGTTAATTGAATGATCGACAAATGGAGTGCCGATCGGTAGATGGATCAACAGAACATGTCTGTACAGATCGACGTTTGTGTGTGTTGAGAGCAGCTGACGGGCTTCCCTGTACTGGAACCATCAATTGGGCAAATTGGTTGGCCAGAAGGCTCCTTGTTTCAGATCGGCAAAATAATATAACTGTTGGAAGGGGCTTAAAAAGACACTTCCGGTCGTTACGAAAATTGTGTTATTGTCAACGGTGCGCATTCTTACACGTTTAATTGTGCAGATAGAAGGCACTCTGAAGTTACAGTTCCTGAATAGTGCAGTTTATCCGTAAAGTATTGGTACCACTAGAAGGCGCTCTGAAAACGTAATCGAATTAAATCAGGTTGGATACACGAAGAAAACACATACATTGTTAAGGCACTGAAATGTACGTCCGTGCACTGTTGATTCATGCTTTTCATCCCTTGAAAGGGCTCAAACTGCCAATTAATGTGAGTACCGCCGAAGTTCGCACTATGTAGGGGGGGGGGGGGTCGCCCTCTGTCGGACCCTAGATTTTTGGAATGTGGACGTCCAGCATATTTCAAAGACAGGAATCCCTTACAGCAGTCAGCTGCCAACACGCATCGTTTACTTAATTCTGCCTGTACGGTTTAAGGGGCTTCACGGTCATCGTTGTCTACTAAGCTGGAGGTTATGTAGTCCTTAAAATGAGGGCTGCAGCCGCACTGGCAGATTGGATTCTCGTCAGCAATGGGCTAGGTACTGTCAGTTCGACAAGTTTATTGGGACTAGATTTAAACGGAAAATCCTCAGAAATCTGCTTTAGCTTAAATTAGGTACGGTGACTGCGCTCATCATGACGCTTCTGACTGGGGTCTAGCCGTTTTGTTTTAGTCGAAACGTAGTTCTGACATAACCATTTTGGTCGGGGATTTAACCCCCTCCCCCCGGTCAGTTGACTACTAATCCAAGTACCGTTTAAATAACAGGTTTAGGTTAGCGTTATGTTGCTAAGGTAATGGTGGTCGACTATACGCGGGGCACTGGTTGTTTTTCTGCTAGCCTTAGTTTTAAACATTGTGCACATCATTGCTTTACTTGGTGTCCTCCTCCGAATCGCACGGTCTGGCGTAGACCACAACTGTTAGGTCTTGGTGGCACGACCCCGTTCAAGACTAGCTTTGTTAGACTGAGACCATTCGTTGATACGTTGTCACTATTTTCTTGCTTCACTGGGCAGTGGCTGGCTGTTAGGAAAATCGTCAAACTATACCAAAATATCCTAGGATACAAGCATCTGGAAAATTTTAACTGCCACTAGACTCGAACTTCACTGTTCATTCTCAGGTCCTATAGCATACGGCACGGTAGTTCGAACCAAACGCAGGATCGAGTTTTTTTCTATGGTTTGTTGGGTTCCAGACGAATTATTTCTTATGACTATCCATATAACAAGTTAACAAAGGATGTTCGTTGGGTACTCAAACATGGCTCGACTGCTGATCACGATGCTTGGCTAACTAAAAAGAAGTTATAGGCATAAACCACTTTTGCTTTAAGGATGATTAACAGGCTTTTCAAGTTCATTTGCTTTACTGGCCAGCATCTGAACGTTTTTCAGTGCTAGTAATTTGTACATAATCGTATCTGTGGTGGTTTGCTAGCGTTGCTCTTGTTGTTTAGATCACGCTCTTTTTATACCATCTTGCAGTTTGGTTCATAGAGCCTCGTTTTCGAAATCTGAGGTCGGCTACAAAAAGCAACGCGATAGGCAGGTAGTTTTGTTCATCTCTCTGATTAAGGGTCTTGCGACTTACCTAGTCTGTCTGGAAACGTTAGGAGGCCGACAGCTAATTAAGTGCAGTTACCTGGATGTTGTTTAACTGTTATTTGTGAGGTACGGACGGTTAGCGGGTCTAGGAGATAAAAGCCACATAGATGTTATTTTACAGGTGTCTTACTCCCATCTGCTACTCAATTATTTGTTGGCAGTGTAAACACGTAGGGAACCGTATGCCCGTCTGTCGACGCAAATCAGAAAGGCGTGTATTCATTAGATCGGCAAACGCTCCGACGGACAGCTGTTCGGATGCTACCAAGGATGCGTTCTATGACGCCCTCGTTGACCTTCTAAGACAAACTAAACACTCAGACATCATCATACTAGCGGGCGATTTTAATCATCAGCTTGGTCGTCTTTCTTCAGATGAGAAGCGGCTAGGAGGTATGTTTGGTGTCCGGGCACGACGCACTGACTAAATGCAACCACTGGGTTTTAGTGATCACGATCTTGGAGGGATCTGAGATGTG
>JTDE01021129.1:37452-58839 GCA_014338405.1 Paragonimus skrjabini miyazakii
AAATCTGCCAAGTCGACTGTACCTGATCTGTATTTCCACCTGAAGAGAGCGGCCAGGTCCAAATGAAGGTCGTCCTTGAAAACGTTTTTTGTGTATCTCGATGACCTCTCGGGCAAAACTGGACAGTGTAATTACCTCTCGGACGTAGTCAGTCATGTTAGACTGACCAATAGGCCGAGGTCTGAGGAGCCGGTCTCCTGGTCCTCCACTTTGGTGTTTAGAAGGTTGACGTCTAAAAAGTACCAGTACCAGGAAGTATGGAGAAAACAAGCAAACCTTTCGAACTAACTTCGCAAATGGCTCTTGGAGTAATTGTGGGGAATAGCCGATAGAGTTTTAAAGTCTCTGGTAAATATAGCATGCTGTGAAATTGCTTTTTACTCTTAATGATGAGTGGAGAGCGGACCTTCTGTTAATTTTCGTTACTTTGTATTAAGAATGCTGCGGTTCGAATCAGCCTGTATCCTGTTTTGCGTTCTCTCATTATTATCAGCTCAGAGATTCGCAGATATTAAAAAAATGCATACAAGACGTCGTGTTTCGTCCTCCCACCTATTTCTGCAAATAATTTATCCACGTTAAAAGCTGATCAAGATACTGCAGAGAACGAGTAGCTTTATAACCATTTCTTATGGTGTGTTTTGGCTACTTGTATATTTTATTCGTTTTTTTGGTTTAAATCCTGCAGTCGTTATCTTTACCTATAACCATCCGTTTGTTTCGTTTGCTTTAGTCTCCATTTCCTCCGGGTTCTAATTCAATACATGCACCTGTTGGCTGTTCTGATCAACATCTGCAACCGATAGCGTCATTGTCACCCAACTCATTAGCTTCACAAACTGGCTCAGTATTTTCGCAACCCAAGTTTGAATCAGAAAAATGTAACGGTGTAGTTGTCGGGGATTTATCTTATCCACCAATCTTGCCCAAAGTTCTTGGTTCGCCATCACCAACCAAAGAAAGAACGACGAAATCACCAAGAAAGGGTCAAGCTTTGGATCGGGAAGCACGGAACGAGCGTCGGCGACAGCAAAGACTGAAAAAGAGACAAGAGGAAGCAGCTCAACAGACTCCAGGCCAAATGACCCTGGAGTCTTATGGCGAAGGTGATCTCGTGGCAGGGTCTATAATCCTGAGCGATTCGTTGAGGCAATCTCGTCCAAGGTCTCGCAAGAAAACTACGGACTTTCCAAGTGGTGAACATTTATCTGGAGAGGGTGGCAGTGCCACCGAGCATGGTACGGAAAAATTATCAACGGTGCCTAGTTCAATAAACGACGTCTCAGCATCTCCTACGAAAAGTAAAAAACGCAGAAATTCCGCCCGGCTTATCCTTCCCAAACAGCCGAAGAAAAACAAAATCCAGCTTATCGAAACTCGAGCAATGCTAAGTGTGCCTACTGCATCCGATGATGTCTTAAACTTCACGCAAGACCAGTCACCAGTGACTGAACCAGCTGGTGAAAGTATGGATGCAGATGAGCCTACAAAACACGTGAAGATTGTAAGAACAAGACCACCAAGACCAAAGAAAAAGAAGTAGGTTGTTTGCTATTTCTGTTTAATTGTAATCCCATAGTCGACGTTACACTTTTCCCTCAAATTTCCCTCTTGTTTTTCATCCTAGACCTCTTCCGACGTTAATTCGAAAAAAGAAGCGTTCGGCTTTTTACGGTGATGAATCGGACTCTGAACCAGACATATCAGGCCGACTTGGCGGACGCACCGCTGAGAACAGGAGTTCGGCGGTTATCAGCGACAATTCCAGCCATGATAGAGTAAGTTATTTTACACATGTGGAATCCTAGTGTTAACAATCTGAAATTAAAATGGACAATTGAGGTTTCTGTAACTACTTGTTTTTTGTTGACGGTGCCCATCTCATGTCGCCCGTTGTTGCTTAAGAGCAGGCGTTGTCATGTTTACTGAAGCTCCGTCCCTTTTATTGCGGACTAAGCTGTCATCGAAGTTCTGCGGTTCACCTATGGTTTGAAGTGGAGTCAAGTAGACTGTGTATTTCAGTAACTCACCGGTATTATTCTCGATCATTTTCTGAAATGGATGAAGACTTCTATACAAGTGCTTCTACTTATCTATGTTTTGAACACTGTTCGGAATGCAAAAATGCTACTTTTGTTATATATATATATATATATATATATATATATATATATATATATATATATATATGACGAAATGACATTTGCTTAAAAATTCTCCGTTGTATCTGAAGTCACGTGTAGGTCATTTACCCTCGTTTTTAATGCCCTAAATTCATCCTTCTCGAATTAGAGTTAACATTACCACCGCTCATTTGATCTCTAATCATTTAGTATTACAGACTTTTGAACGATAAGCATCAACCAAACTTAATAACCATGAATGCATGTAAAGTCTTGCCGGGTGAAAGCAGATTCGTTCCAGCATTTTGTAGGAAGCGGTGTAAATCATGGCCAGTGGTAAACTGGGACCATCGTTTAGTGTTTTGATGCCAGTCACACTCGTTGAATGCTCGTGTATACTCTTCCTAGTACGTTCGCTTCTCGATGGACATCTGTGAGCCGATCCTGACGCTGAAAGATCAGACGTAAATGGTGAATACTTTACATTACTTCATCTGGGTGCAGGAGGATAGTTATTTGTTGCATACAAGGCAGCCTCGCTTGTGAGTGGAACTAAAGGACAAATCTCAACGCCGGGAAGACGATGGACGAGAAACGACTATTGGAACAGTGTGTATGCACTATAGGCAAATGACAGTGTACTGCTGCCCAATGTGTGTGGATACACGTCAGCCATGCAAATAAGCGCGCGCTCGTTGTCTTATGTTTTAACATAACGTGCACGGGATTTCATACAATAAACAACTTCGCTGACCAAGCGTCTTTTGTGGTCACAACGCTTGAGTCCGCCTCATCAGGAACGTCTTCTTCTACCCATCTATTAATTCGTCGATTTCGGTCGATAATTTTACTTTCAGTTTGAGGTGCTGTAGTTCCAGTGATTTAGTCTATATTGGCATACTTCTTGGTGTCGATTTCTAGTGGCATGCTTATCAGTTGTCGCGTTGATTTGGAGAGGCTGGCCCGAAATGCGTTCGTCCTACACGGTATTTCGCTATTAAGCTCATTGAGAGGAGCTATCTTTATCTTACTGATTCCGCCACATTTCCAGCATTCCATGTTGGTTTGTGGAAACACGTTGTAGAATCTGCTGTGCGTTTCACTTCAGAGGTCAGCTGGTTACCACTAGAACCTAGCGTCCCGAAGTCAAAGCAAATTGATAATGACCGCAAACAGCTCGATAATGTTTCTATAATAGAACATACATGGATATCAGCAATTCTATAGGAGTAGATATATGAAATCAATGTGAAATGTCACATACGTTTGAAATGGTACGTCCCGAGAAAGTTTTCGACCGTTGATGGTCGGGCATAAGCAGAATATGACCAAACTCAAGATGACGACTTTCACACGGGCATTATTATGCTATAAAACATGCTACTCATAAAAGGTGTGAGTAGGCGGCGAGTAAAAGGGAAGTCCAAACGGACATAGCACACGTGATTCCGTGCGGCGGAGATCAGGTCCACAGCTGGCTTCATACCTGTTGTGTTTGCTGTGCGACATCATATACAACCAGTTAGCTTTTTATCAATCGCATTCAATAATTGCTGCAAAGTTTGAGACGTTACGTTGATCATTCGGCTGCAATTTGGACGTCATATCTTCATCGTCAACACCGTAATTAGCCTGTCCACTTGCATATGTTTCTTCTCGATTGTGCAGCGCTTTCCGTTTAGTCCCTCAAACGTCTTTAGAAGTGTGCTCACTGATAACTGTGGAATCGGGTGCTATGCCGCAGCATCAACCGTTCTTCTTTTTCTACTTCGACTTTCTCTAGTAGTTGAAGGTTCTGTGTGAGAAACATATTCGACTTCAATATTGAGGTCAACAACTGTACCAGTGCTGAACAGTAATTGGTGAATGATGGTTAGTGTAAACCAGTACGTACACGTGTACACTGAAGTACATTCTCCAACCCTGATTTCAACAGTTCCGTTTAGTTTATTACTTATACCCTCTTTCGTTGTATTCGTTATCCACCCGTGTCAAATAAGACGTTCCATTAATATAAACCACCTGCCTGGTTCTGATGGGAGTTTCGGTATCTCCAGGTTTTCAGAAATGGAGTTCATCATACGTGTACTGAGCGACCTTATGGCAAGTTTAATGTATGCTTAGTTGTCTAAACGAATGGGAACTAGTAAAGCAAAAGTGTTTACCTAATAAAGAGAAATGAAATCTCATAACATGACTGACGTAGACGTCAGTTTTTTCTGTCCCCCAACAGCGTGTCTAACCAAGGATGGTTTTTTTCCTTACGGTTTCAAGTAGGAATCCAGCAGCACTCGACGGAATGAATTATTAATCTCAGGGCCTTCCTTCTTCAAATCTAATTCACACAGTGATGACGTGGCTACGAATTTCGGCCCAACCCAGCTCTGGTAAAATGTGCACGACACCACAGATAACGGGTTGGCATTTGATAGGCTTGTCCACACTGTAATTCCATGTAGGTGGACGAATAAAAAATAGACAAGAGGTTACCTCGATTAAATCGGCTTGGACTGGCTATCACAGTGGCACTGCTGTCGTTCGTAACTGACTACATTTCCACACGCACCTTCACAGTGAACGAGACGATTTTTCGTCACCAGCTGGTGGTGGCGGATTCGACTGGTGTAAATTGAACATTACCCACATTTGTTGACAGCTTTTGGAAGGAACTGGCTCAGAATGCCTATCTGAGTGCGAATATTCCGACCAAATGTTAACTTAATTCAGTTGATACCAATTTATTGTTACCGTTGTCGTCCACGTTCACTTCACGGTATCGGTCGATTACGTGATCTTCGCTGATTACTGCCTGTTTAACCAATCACTGATTCACTCGATCGTACGCAATCCCCCTCGAGACTGACATCCTGACCGGAAAAGGCTGAACAGTTTGTCATTTATTAAAATGTTAAAGAAGAACAACTCCATGGCTTGAACATCTACGTCCTCGAAGGTTTATAAACAGTTATAGTGCTGCAAGTGTTATTTAACTAAGGGATCAGTAATGGGTATTTGCTAGCGGACGCCCGTTGAAAGTTGCACCACACGATCACAGGAGACTAATTGGTTTGGCGTGTCGCGATTCCTCTTCAGAAAGTGAATGGCAAAATACGATTGTGGAGGTTCATTAATGAAATTGTTCAATGATGGCTTGAGCATTCACACAATACAAGTGTTGTAAACCAAGAACACGGATGGCACAAAGGTAATTTATTCAGAAAACGAATACATAAGTTATGCGCTTTAACGTGACAACAAACAAATCCACTCATCTGCGTACGACATTAGTCTCAGAACACCACGTTTGCTACGGACGCCGATACTCAGTTTCTGTGTGTACCGAAAACCATTTCACGCCACGCTGTACTCCAGCGTTTCGTGTATTTTTCCCGCGGCCACTTCAATGTCAAATTCCATGCTCCTGCCCCACTACTGTAGTAGTGATCGCTCGTCCTCACTACACAAGGTGCTGGTAGTGTTGTGACCACAAAAGACATTTGGCCTGAGAATTCGTTTATTGCGCAAACTCCCGTATAGGTCATATCAAAAATTAAACCACAAACGCGTACACTCATTTGCACATCAGACATGCATTCACATATATGATCGTCATTCGCTTTGGTGGAACTTCTGTCGTAGCGCGTACACACTATTTCGATAGTCTCTTCTTGTCCGTCGTATTCCTGGCGTTCGGAGCTTTCCCTTTTGTTCCTGAATGTCGCCTGTGGGTAATATACTACTTGTGAGTAGTATACTACTACAGGTCTGTAAGGGCACTTAGCTGCCCTGAAAGCCTCCTAGCCATTGCGCCATTATTTCCACAGTTTCCATGGAACACTGTTGCATACATATTGTCTTCAAAACGTTTACTATGCTAAGTCCAGTTGACATAATGAAAGACCGGTGCCAAATATGTACGTACTCGAAAATGATAGGCAACCTGTGATTAGTTCTCGTTCTACTGTCAAGACTTTCTAACATCTCTGTGGCACAGTGCATTTTTCGGTAATTAATCGGCTCGCAGTCGTGGTCTCCAGGTTTATCATAACCCCTACTTTTCATTCGTCTGATTTTTATCCATCTACTGCAGAAACGTAGATCGGAACGTACAGCTGGAGACCGAAAGCGCTATACCATTGATTTGGATCTAAACCTCAGTGATGATTCCGATGGACCTGGTAACGGTGAAATGGCCACCTTGAATTCGGATAACGCTGCTGTGAGTTGTGGGTTGCGTACTTGTGTTCGTTTACTTGTTCTAGCTAAGTGTAATCAATCCGTTTTGATTTTCGAATATTTTTAGTGCGTTGGTAGTGAACTTATTTCTATACATACGAATAAAAAGCTTTCGAAACCTCAATTAAGTATGTTAGATATTCCTTTCATTTTTTGTATTACCCGCTCCAGAACGGTTGGTGAATCCGTGTTATCATTTTAGCTGTCGTGTAACTTTGGACATTGGTCTTCCGGACATTTCGTTTGAATAGCCAGCCGTACACGTTTCATCGTATTACCCACTACTGCAGTACAGAATGTTTACTATCGATTTACGTACTAGCTGAGACGAGTATTTATGATGTGTGGTTGATCATAGATGTTTTATCTCTGGATGTCGATTCCAGTTCCTGTTTGTCCGTCTTGATGCCTGTCGATAGCGAAGCGGAGAATATGTCCTCTTACACGACCAACCTGTTAACTGAATCACACCCACATTTCACGTGACCACCGTCGCTGAAACGGCTTGGAACGACGGCTTTCAATTTTCTCTCCGCTCTCCATTCGATCACTGTGACGTTGACCCTCAGTCCGGTTAGCTCAGTGCATTCGTTCGGAATTTGGTCCCTTATCAGTAAAATGGTTAACTTACATTATTCGACTCATCACGCCTTTTGTGTCGAACCCAGACGCGAACATCTGAAGAAGTTAGTTAACGAATAATTGTTCGGAAATCCAAATATCGGATCACTTTCGTTCCACTTATGCGCATTGCTGGAGGCGGTACATAACTTTTGTACCACCTTCATGACCTCCAGCCCTCCTTTAAAAAGTCTTGTTTATTGCCGACAATAACTTATCCATACCTATTGATTGTTATCGTAGACACATGAAGGTGTTAACGTTTTTTATTTCATTTGAAAAAATACTGAACACGGGGGGTTATTTGTTACAATGTAAAATCGTGTTTCGTTTCACACTATTCACGATGTAAAAGTAGTCGTTTTATCTATGCTTTTTATTGTGGCTTTCTAGGGTATGGTTGAAGAAAATGATATGAAGGTTGTGGAATACGTCCTTGGGAGACGAGTTACTAAGCGCGTTGTAAAAAGGTTTATTCAGCGACATATTTTGAAGGATGCAGAGCCGACCGACAGCGGTTCTGAAGCAGCTATGGAAACTATTGAAGAAGAGGATGAAGAAGATGTTGAAGAGTTTTATCTGAAATACAAGGGCTAGTAAGTTCGAACCTACCCTGCTCCTTAATGTTAGACGGAAGTTATTTTCCATATCCATGCCCATTGCACTTTTTACGCACTCCGTGCTCTTCCTTGGACGTTTTACATATTTTCCTAACCTCTCGATGTATCAACTCCACCCGTTAAGTTCATTGAGTCCCTTCCCCACCGACTGACGCAGTTTGTCGTAATGGTAATACTAAACTGTTGTTTGGTGATTCATCTTTCAAGTATTAATGATGCTTTTATCACTTTAGTGTCTCCAGTATACACTGTTTTGAAGCCATTGTTTCCTTTGACTTACACCTTTTCAATGTGGGCCATCCACAACTTATTAGATAAGTTCCTTGTATATCTTACCAAGGTCCTTGATGTTCAATTCAAGAAATTCACATCGAATCCGTAATTGGTTTTCGATTAAGAACACTGTTTCGTGTACTGATACACTACCATTCCGCCTTTGAATCGACCTTTTGTGTTGTCATGACTTATGGAAAAGTTTACTTAAACAACCAATCCGCATTGTTTGTCCATATTCTGTGAACTTTCTGCTTAAAGGTAGATAAGCACACTCCCTTTTTCACTTCCATTCTGATAGCGTTTTACAACGTACATGTCGGCTAGTTTGGCTGGCGGGGTTTGTCCGTATAAGTTTAACACATGGTTCGGTTGTTAACCTCTGTATTCAGTTACCGTTCCCTGCCGTATTTTAAAGTGGCACACTGGAAACATCGTGCGTTCATTTTTTGCCGGCTGGCAACGTTGCTTCTACTCTCAGAGCATTGATGAGCAGCCCATCAGCTCTATGCAAAAGTGGAATTCTTGTATCACCCATGTTTTATTTTTCAGTTCCTATCTTCATTGTGAATGGCGCGCATTAGACGAAATTGACGACCCTCGAATTCGACCGAAGTTGCGACGCTTTGAGATGAAGCAAGCCAGTATCGTTCAACAGGAAGTGGGTATTTTCTCTTCATTGCATCTTCATAATTTCATTTTTTGTGTTCTCCAGTTTCAACTCTTTAATTTCAGCTACTTCCAGTGCACCCGCTTACCTAGTTTCAAGTGGTCTAGGGGGCGCAACCCTTATGTCTACCAGTATATTTCTTTTAGGTTAACTTGTATTCCCATGTGTTTTGCATTACTGTCTGTGAAACTGGATCTGCACACATTATCGGTTATGCGTTTTTGCCATTTACTGTTTGTCAAATTTGGCAAATCTGATGAAGACTTAAATCTGCGAATGTTTCTATCTCCTTGTACAAATGATCACGTGCATCCCAACGTAAGAAGTCGTGCAAAGTTGCATGGTTTATGACCACTTCATCTGAACCCTAAGGATCTGTTTATCAGTTGACGACTAAGTGCATCTTTCAACGATAGTTTGATAACTGTTCCCAAACGGAGCAGTTGCTCTTCTGCACCGCCCCTGAAAGAAACAGCGCAGAGAATGAATTATCAAAGCAAACACTGTTTGACTCACCTGGGTATATCGTAGGGGATTGTCTGTGCGACTGGTTGATTTCCAACGTTTAGGATGGGCTTTGTTGTTTCTACGTTCGTTTATCGTCTTCTCTCTTCCAGCTGCATGATTCGTTTGTGATTCTGGTAGTTTTCTATCATTCTAAGGATATCTGTCAAATGTAGGTAAACCTAATTTGTCATAATTTTCTATCTTCTTCCAGTCTGATTGCATTTTTTGTATTTTCATAAGCAGACTAATGTATGCGCCCCTCTGGAGTTTGCTCTAACGTATACTTCTTCTATAGGATGATGACGTTGTACTATTCAATCCGGATTATGTGGAAGTCGAACGTGTTTTGGATATGAAAGTATATCGAAACGGCCAGCTAATCTCCTCTGACAAGTTGCGTGCAGACGTTGAGCGAACAGATTCGAATATGGACCTGATTGAATTGCGTAAACAACGAAAGCGTGAGCGCGAACGTAACCGCGCTAGAGCTTTGCGCGAGGCAAAAGCCAGGGCTAAAGCCGAAGCTGAAGGGGTTTTGACAAATCAAAATGTACTCAGGCGATCAACACTATTCGCGGAGGGAAGTGAGACGACATCCAGAGATGCCACGGAAACGACTACAGGCGACATGGATCATTCATTGTGCGAAGCAAATAGTTTTCATCTGAGTCAGTCAGAATCAGTCGCGGAACTGATCGTTGCCGTGCCCGAAGGTGAGGATAATACTCCCTCTCGGAGTTCAGCTGATCAGACCGCTCCACAACCGTTAGTCACCGTCGATCCCAACTCCGTGGATTCTAACGAACCCTCTGATACGACTACGGTGGATGAGGTTGTTCCCTTACCTTCTACTCTGGTCGCGGAGATGCCTGCTGGGGGAATCACGACAAATGCCGCCCTGCCAATGTCAATAATCAAAAACTCTGACGATGACTGTGAGAATGGTGAAGACTCTGACCGAGAAACAGGCGCTCGCTCTCCTGTGAATGTAACGTATTATCTTGTTAAATGGCGTTCCTTACCTTATGAGGATGCAACTTGGGAACTTGCCCAGGATGTCGACCCTGCCAAAGTGAAAGAGTTCCTCAAGTGGCGAATACCACCAAAAGTTGCTCCTGTGGCACGTGACAACGATTACAAGGTACATTATTGATTCCTGCTCATGCTTTTCATCGACCTTTTGTTAATCCATATGCCACTGCCAAAATCAGCAGCACCTGAAGCTGTTGGATCTAATTCAGTGTTAACCATTTTAGGTACTGCTTTGTATTTGTTACCGTTATCGTTTGAAAAAACTGACTGTTTTTCTTTTATTTGTTCTGCTCATACATGAGCGTTTGTGTATGATTCAGTTTTCTACTATTAACGACAGTTTAGCTGTGTTCTATCATTGTTTGCATATTCTTCACAATGATGAGTTGTGCCGTTAGCTTACTCAGCCGTGTACTAGATACATATTTTCCGAAACTTCAGCCAGCACACTACTCTAGTATCGATGGGGTCCCACTGAGACAATAATTTGAAACCATCAGCCGAATTTTTGAATTCCCGAAAGATTTGGAGTTGTTTTGTTACTTGGAACCGTGTTTTTTTCCCAAGCACGCTTTATAGTTTGGTGATGTTACTATGTCGATTGTCAGTTTCAAGTTGGCGGGGTCAGTTCCACATCTCCCAATTACTCTTGTCTATATCTCAGCAACCCGACTGCGTTCTGCTGGCATGTTTTGTCTCAGATAGCTCAGTTATGAACATCCTGTGGAGTTACAAACTGGAAACTTATGTCTCTAATCCATTTAATTAAGTCATTGTGTGATTAAACCGCGCTTAAAATAGAGATAGTTGTTGTTCCTGTCAACATGTTTGGAAGTCTCAGTTAGTAATACTTCTGGTTGCGTGGTCACCAGTCTTGGTCTGTAAAATGATCAAGATTTCTGTTACTTTCAACTTTACGATTTTTCTTCTGTTTCACGTTTGCTTAATCTGGACTCGAGCTTTCAATCGACATTTCCATCATTCAGCTGTTCTGTTGCCTTGTGTATTCGTACAGATTATCCGTCCTGATACTTCAACTTGGCGACCGATCGAAGCGGGCATAGTGTACAAGAACAATAACAAGCTGCGAGATTACCAGCTCGAAGGTGTCAATTGGCTTACTTTCTGTTGGTTCCATCATCGCAATTGTATATTGGCCGACGAGATGGGCTTGGGAAAAACCGTACAGAGCGTAGCTTTTCTCTTGGAGATTGAGAAAACTGGTGTTCGCGGCCCGTTTCTTATAATTGTTCCTCTTTCAACGGTGGCCAACTGGCAACGCGAGTTCGAGAACTGGTCCGATTTGAACGTGGTTGTTTATCATGGCAGCAGCACCAGTAGGAACATGATTCAAGAATATGAGATATTCTATAAGAGAAGACCATCTGATAGCACAGTTCGACACGATGTGTACAAATTCCATGCCTTGGTTACCACATTTGAGATTCTAATGACAGACATTGAATTTTTTGGCCAGATTCATTGGGCTGCTGCAGTGATCGATGAAGCGCATCGACTAAAAAACAAAAAGTGCAAATTAGGTGAAGGGCTGCGATATTTGGAACTGGTAAGTTGATTACCTTGTTTTTATGGATTATCTTGGTTTGTTACTAATTATGTGTCTATGTTTGACTGATCGGTGGTATATTTCTTTGATTTCTTTTCAGGATCACCGAGTCCTGTTGACCGGGACCCCGCTCCAGAACAATGTTGAAGAACTATTTGGCCTGCTGAATTTTCTGGAGCCGGAGCGTTTCAATTGTTCATCTACTTTCGTTGCTGAATATGGAGACTTGAAAACGGAAGAACAAGTCGAGAGTCTGAAGGCGCTACTGAAACCGATGATGCTCCGTCGTCTTAAGGAAGACGTGGAGAAGAGTCTCGCCCCAAAAGAAGAGACGATAGTAGAGGTAAAGTTTTGTATTTTACATGGTTTATGCATTTCGAATTTTATCTCACCATGTACAATCTTATCTAATTGTTAGCAATTATGGCTGCAATCTCGAATAGTCAATTTTTTCAGCGAAGAAACAACACACATTCGGGTTATCGCTTTTCTTCCTTCCCTTCCAGGTCGAATTGACTAATATGCAGAAGAAGTACTATCGAGCCATCATGGAACGTAACTTCACGTTTCTATGCAAAGGTTCAACCTATGCAAACGCACCTAATCTAATGAATGTGATGATGGAACTACGAAAGTGTTGTAATCACCCTTTTCTTATCAAAGGTGCCGAGGAGGCCATTCTGGACGAAATGCGTGCCCACCAGGTGACCAAATAAAAATGTTTGCTTCGGAGTTTTTGCCATTTCGTCCTTCTATATTACCCTTCGCTTATGTTTGGACATAGTTGATTTTTTGTCTTTTTCGAATTGTGAGTAGAAAACTCACATCAGGGTTCATTCACATTGAACCCCCACACTGTTTGATTTCCGAATGATTTCGAATGTAAGATCTGTATGTGTCCCAGTCCGTCACGGACTTGTACATCGCTGCTCAGGCTACTTCGCACTGGGTTAGGCTATCTTGCCACAGTTTCATCACTTCACTGGGATGATATGTGTATGTATATATATAACAACGGAGCATTTCGGTGGATGATTCACTTTCACTCATTTATTGCCTATTTATTGCTTAATTACTCCCACCTATTTGTGGTCATATTCGTTTATCTGGAGAATGAAACATAACTAGCTGGTAAACATACTGAAGGCAGCACGTGTTCAAGGGCGGTACACGTTTGAAGTAATCGACAAAAATGTTCGGCAAACTCGTGGACAGAGAACATAGAACTGTTATCATCGGAATTGACTAGAGCCCACCTAACTTACACATCTAAACACAGTCACGTAATGTCCTTTTTGAAATGTGAAGTGGATTGGACATAAATCGGTTTCACTGTGAAGATGCGATCATCCGAAACGCTGTGACCACTAGAGGCGTGCATCCATGGTCATTTACTGGACTCCGTGAACTCCACTGGAAACTTCAATATTTGTACTGAGAACGTTCGAAAATAACCTCTTAGCCTTCTAGTTTTATTTGGCTTAATACAAAAGATTCGTTTACTACATAGGAATGTGTAAACAGTTCTGTTGGCTTTAACAGCTTGCTTTCCTTTATTTTGCAATCGCTGTGATTTGTTACAGAACCCTGATGAGAACATGTCAGATGACGTGCAAACATTCCATGCTCTGGTTTACGCGTCGGGGAAATTGGTCCTGATCCACAAGCTACTACCCAAGTTGAAAGCCAATGGGCACAAGGTTTTGATTTTTTCCCAGATGATTCGAGTGCTGGATATTTTAGAAGATTATCTGATACACCAAAGGTTAGTTTGATCAAAGCATTGTATGTGGTCTTTCTGTTATTTTGAAACCTCTTTAGAGGCTTGTAATGCACAACTGTGGTTCTCATATTATTCTTCCATAACCTGTATGATCACGCCCCCATTCGCCTGTTTAACTAGTCATCCGATGTACATCTCTCAATTTCCTTTTCACTTTCATGGCTTTCTACTCCGACAGACTTATAACCTCCTCTTTGTGCTTCCTCTCATTTTTCTTATTTCAGCTATGTTTGCATTCATTCTCAGTTTGTATCATGTGAGGCAGGTAATCTTCTCTTGTCCCCCTCAGGTTTCAATTCGAGCGCATTGACGGCCGTATCCATGGCCCTTTAAGACAAGAAGCGATCGATCGATTCACTGCCGGTAAGTTTCCATTTCGTTGGGTCAGCTACCCGTCTCCAGCTCAGTCTTCACTTAGCAACACTAAATTATGTTACGATAGACCAAAAGAACCGTCAGATAGATAGATGGAGAATAGTTTACTAGACTAATACTCAATGTTGGTTGATATGACGACTGGTTAACCAATGACATCTGTGTACACTCTCGATCTTAACTTAATGACCGTGTGATCAAGTCTATTCCACAGATAATTTTGCTCAAGTACACCGCGGTGTTCATTTTCTCATGCCTTGTTAATTGAGCACGTTACAAGTCATGAGGCTTACTTTAGCATCCGTTTATTAATAATGAGGAAGCTGCAATAATGCTCATATGTGCATGTTCGTCAGCTAGCATGTACTCATATCACGTATTGACCTTTTAGATCTTATTTAATTTGCGCGCCTTGTGCATACGTGTTGCCTGTTAAAGGAGTGTATATCCAAGGCACTATTTAGGATCTTTTAGCTGTCAGTTTTCGCGACTTTTTTTAAATACTAATTTGTTAGAAGTTGACAGGTGCGAAATGTTTTTCTCTGTTGTGGTATGTAAGAAGTTTAGTTCGTTCGGAACGTGAAATAAACACTCAGGGAACTATCAGAGCAAAATTGTAAAACACTGTAGCAGAGTGTATAAACATTGTGTATGATATACTACTTCGATACGGTATCTCAGACTTTTTGATTTCTTTTGTTTCTGGATAAACATTTACCAGTAAACTGTTTGCCGTAAACTTCCTTCAGAATTTCTTCCATACTGTTATCAGTGCATAATCATCTAGCCCCGCGGAACAGCCGCTGTTGTGTCATGCTTGCAGAGACTTGGTCACGTTTTCAATCAGTGGATCAAGTACTACTCTTCTGCCATACATGTTATGTTTAATTACTGTTCTTGTCGTCCTGTTTGTACATACTCAGTTGTGTGCGATCGACGGGAACAAACAGGATGTTAGCACTCCGCCTTATTTTTGTTTTTCTTTTGTAGATGTATTTTGACGGGCATATGTAAACCTCAGAGCGAGAGTGTTAGATTGTATTTCGACAATGACTTGACAACTGTTCACACTGAGTCTTACATCTGGTGACTTACCACTCTTATCAGTTTGAACACATCTATTCATAACGCATGCTACCTGGAGTGTTGTTAGTTTCTGGTCGTAATTTTAATAAGTAGTATACATATACAAACGTTATATTCTATCGAACTTTCCATAATGTCTAGTTCACCATTCTTTCTATCCGTTTCGCGTCACGGGACCTTATTCATATGCAGTATGTTAGTAACATCTGAATACCGATCTTCGACGCTTCCTCTTTTTTAAAGGGATGAAGTGCGATTTTTGTCCCTTCAGTTCAGCAAACTACAATCTTTGGGAAGACTTGGAAGCGCCTTCAGCTTATGCAACGCATGACAAGCACCTAGTTGAATTGGATCTGAAAGAACTATCATTCCATCCAAGTTTGTGTAATTATATGCTCGGGGGCAAGTGACACGAACTTACTCAGATGCTTTATTTTTTTCCTTTGCTTACATGCAGATCCCGATAAATTCGTTTTCCTCCTGTGCACTAAGGCCGGCGGTCTTGGTATCAATTTGACAGCTGCTGATGTAGTGATTATCTATGATTCGGACTGGAATCCACAAAACGACTTGCAGGCCCAAGCGCGCTGTCACCGAATTGGACAGCAGAAAATGGTAAAAGTCTACAGACTTATCACTCGCAACACTTACGAACGCGAGATGTTTGATCGAGCCTCGCTCAAACTCGGCCTTGATCGGGCCGTACTTCAGTCAATGGGTAGCAAAGAAGCCAGACAAGTACGACAAAAGCTTGTAAAACGTTTGTGGTGTATTTCCCGTTTGGCTGCCTAAGTTGCCTGTATGTCGCTAAATCCAGAGAATTGCACTACTTCTTCCTAAGCGTCTTTCATATACTACATTTCCTCTTTTTGTTCACGTCTTGTTTTGCAAGGCTTTTAAATAGCATGGTTGATGTGATTTTGTAAAATCAACCTCATTCCATACTTCGACGCCACTTAGCTTGAAGGACCTTTTTCCACTCAAATGAACTTCATCGATAGTCCAGTTCTTGTTGTAGTTGATCATGTGTTTCTCACGGTTGTAATGTATCATGTTACTTATCACCTAATATAATCTTCCAAACTGGATTAGCTCAGTAGGAACCATGCCAGTTTCTAACCACACGATCATGCTGATTGTCTCGATTGTTCTCACTTAGAGTTGGGCAGCCTGACAGTGTACAGCCCATTGGTTGTATTAGAACGCTTGTACTCACTTTACTAAACTTAAGCATAACTTACCTTCATGTTTATCTTGTTCGTTAAACATGGTGGACAGTCGTGAGCTGCTACTGTTCTGTGCTCACTCGTTTTGAAATACTGAGTTAACTGACCTATATTTCCAAACCAGGTTGACATCCTGTATAACATGAATCATAATGAACGTTAGTTGTACACCCATGTCATGCACACCACCTGGTGAAAGTCAACACTGTTCTTCTGCCAAGTGCAACTTAAGAATTGCATGGCAATATTGCCTTCAGTCATGAACGACCATGAGCCTGACCAGATGACATTGTGGTTCATGCAGCCGCCGCAGTAGCGGTAAACTCTCTAATAGTGTGCAACGCTTAGTACCGTTCTTTTTTTGTAGGCCCAGATGAGCAAAAAGGAAATCGAAGAGTTGCTCAAGAAGGGTGCCTACGGTGCTCTCATGGAGGACGATAAAGCCGGCGAGGATTTCTGTGAAGAAGATATCGATAAAATCTTGCAATCCCGATCTCGCGTTGTTCAGTTGGAACAGGGCGAAAAGAATTCCACATTTTCCAAAGTTAGTGTTTCTCACTCTTCAAAGCATTTTCATTATGTTCGTTTCGTTTCGTTCGCATCAACTGGTGTGAATCATATTGTAGTGTGTATTTTTAACAGGTCCTCACCAATTCCTTCGAAAATGCCTATTGAAGTCATGAAAACAACGTAGTGAACAAGACTTGTTTTCTGTGTTTGACCATCAGGCTAAATACAACATAATAAATATGAAAACAACAACTAGGATGAGTAAGAATTATGGACTGTATGTTTGCGTGTTAGTTTCCCTTTCAAAAGAAACCCTTTGACCAGAGTTATCGCAAGAAAGCTCGAAAAGTTAGTTGTCCGTTTGCGTTCAACATCCATTATCTCGTCACAACTCAAGGACAAACTCCAATATTCTATAATCAGCTGTTGTAAGTACTCATTTGTTTGCTCGTATCAAGCACCATGCATTGGTCCCACCACAAGGCAATTATCTGATAGAGTGTGTGAACATCATCTTACGTGGTTGAACGGTGGTGTGACTAAATCAGTTTCAAACGCGATTGTTGCTCGCTTGACCGACTCTGGTCATTCTATCAGTAAGAAAAATGCATCTCAGATTGTCTATGGAGTGCGAATAAGTGGTGAGATTCTGAATGTCGACCGTTACCGAGGCCATTAATATCCGATTGCGTAACCCTGACCTCTGCGCTCGTAAGAAGCTCATGTGGGACACAACCTCCCTTGGCCTACAATTAATCAAGCTCATGATTTGGCATAGTGACTGTGTAATTGCTAGCAAACACCGCAGTCCGTAATCTCTGGCTACTGTTTTCATTTTTTGTTGTGTAATTAGCCTAATTATCGCTACGTCGTTGTTTTCAGCAACAACTGTTTGTAAGCAACTGCAGGAGACGAAAGCTTAAGAAATGTAAAAAAATAATTAACCTGCGCGGGTCACGCAGTTTCATGTCACTGTGTCTCAAAGCTATGTACTGGCGTTCACACATATCACTGTTATCCTACGTCGTTCAGACTGAGTCCTTAAGTCTTGGACGTACCTCCTTCACATTTCTGTTACCAAATGTCTGTGCAGGGAGGCAAAATGCAAACTGATGTGCATTGTGATTTCGCTAATATCTACGAAAGCTGAGTGAATTTATGGTTAGCTTATCCCAATTATTTGCCCGGCTATCATAAACCTCATTCAATCATTGGTAGTTCGGTCCCCTCATCAATTCGACCGGTGTACGTGCAACATAGGTCGTCAGCACGTTACAATCGAGTTTCTGTCTCACATAACACTTAAACATACTTCAGTGACGAGTATGCCTCTGTCTGGTGATCGTGGAATATCTAGTCTCTTCCCACAGTAATCCATATTTCTGATGATTAGTTAACCCTAGAAATCCTAATGAGTATTTTATCGGCAGTTCTTTCAATGATGCTGTGAACTGTTCAGATTTGCAGCACCATATCGATTTTTTGGTGTATACGGCGTACCTTCTGGATGACATACTGCGTGCTACACCTTTGTTCATTAGCAGCCCCTCTTCTCGTTTTCTCCATGCATACTACGGTACGTTACTTTCATATACTGCAAGCTCTTTAGAAAAGAACTGCTTTTTCCCGATGTTTCTCTGTTCCACTAACATTTCCCTAGGCTACGTTTTCGATGTCGGACAACCGAAGTGACATAGAATTGGACGATCCAAATTTCTGGCAAAAATGGGCGAAGAAGGCCGGCGTGGACGAAACTGTTGGAACTAGCAAGGTACTAGTTGCTTAGTGTACCATCTTGTTTCTTTTATACTTCACTTGCACCTAACGACAGTCATTAACAGTAATATGCCAATGTTCTACCCGTCATGTACTAGCGACGTTTCATTGGTTTTCTTTAACAAGCAGCCCAATCAAAAAACGCTGATGTTTTCCTAGCTAACTTCTGTTAGGTACCATCGTCTGCAACTTCTGAGGCGAAAAGGGGGACAAGCAACCTTCATCTTTAGATACGCACGCGATCTACTGCTGTTAATTTAGTGGCTACTACTTCAGTCTGCTTTTGCCATGTCATCATTTCACCATTGCGCCTCTGACGACACTGAGCTGAAAGCTCCACAAAATTACTAATAGGAATAGGAATAAGCAATCTGTTGACATTCTTGACTCGTCCATCTGAAGCTCTGTACTTTTCGTGGATTAAATAAGTCCCTTCCTCTAATCCACACTATCAATGACCGTCCTCCTAATCCATTCGCCACTGACCGTAGCGTGCGACCGGGAACAGGTGTCAATGATTATTTGTATTTGTATGTGACATTTTCGACGTCTACCAACGGCATTTCGCATTCGCGGAGCAAGGCCGTCTTTTTCGCAGTGTACTGCTCTTTTTGGATGCAATGAATTACCCCGGTCCGTTAAAGTCGCATTAGTTGCTGGAATATGCACTCTCTTTTCATTCTGTTACTTCCATTACTTCAACTCTTTGTGGTGCAGTTGTAAACAGATATTTATAAACAACCCTCTGATTTACTGTGCCCAGGTCATACTTCAACGTCATTGTTCCAAGTATGATTGATCAAGTGCACAGCTCCTCATGTCATCTTGAAGAGTGAGACGGATGAATCCATCTCTGGAGACTGGAAAGTGCGAAACGTCTTATTTACCATGTAGTATGATTATGGTTTTATTTACGTACGCCGTTTGACCAACTAGAAAAAGTAGTTTATTGTCGTCCGTTGTACAGCTGAGAGTTCTGTTTACGCTAGAAATACTAGGCACCGTATACTGCTCATATTGTTTACGAGCGCGCCACATTAGTCTATCACAAAATCGTGATTGTTGAAATTCATGCGTTCTAGCAACAGCATCTTTTTTGGACTTGCCGGACCTCACTCCGGTGAAACATTGTTAAGGCGTTGCTTGGATTTAAAGATACCTTGAACCGAACCCTTTTCGGTGTGCTACGCATCAATCAATTAATTACGTAGCTCATTGGCAATACGCGGAAAGTTTATGCTGTGCCCACCATTGGTTGTAGTCTGTCTTGGTGATATCTAAGTAAACGTGTTCTTTTGAGAACAACTGTGTTTTATTTAGAGGGGAAGTACGTGTTTCCTTCTGTGGTGAACACGTAAAATCTGTGTCATATTTATTGCTTCGTTTTGTACGTGAATGTAACTAACAGCCACGATGAAGATTGCATTCACTGTCACCTGTTCATATGCGCAAGCGGTGTAAATCTGAAATGTGTAATAAAGAATGACTAGAGTAATAGGTCAGTTATTAACTTTAAGAATTCGGACACCTACGACTGTAGATGTTGTCATTACGAATGACGAGAATACAAGTAGAAACAGTCAGTCATTTCCAATCCAGATGTCTTGCCTGTGGTTATTGACGTTTGCAGAATTCCACTCGCACTTTGCCGCAGTTTTTCACAATCCAGATAGAATTTTCGTTCTAGTGCTCGGAGGAAGCTTCACAAAACAGTCCTGATTACCAGGTTATTGAATGGAATTTAAAGGACTTTTATTGTATATTTTGTCGAGACGATCGAACAAACTGAGCTTCTTCATCATCATAGACAGTAATTCATCAATGATGCTTAACTGCCACATAACTCAGCTTCACTTTCAAGCGATTGTGACTAAGCGTTTAGCTTTGATTACTCAGTGTTTCCTAATTGGAAACCGTTGACGCTGTGGTTGACCCGCTCAGCTCATGGGCACTACGATTGTAGTTGTGTTGCCCATCGGGGTGCAGAAACGCTCTGCTGATTAGGTTTGGCGAGCACAAAACTGGGGTCCAATATTGTTTTAGAAAATAACCCGGTCGGTCTACTTGGCTTGTGAAATCCGTAGTCAAGTGTGTTTGGTATTCAAATTGTAGTGCTCCAAATCTTTGACTGACCATCAATTTTTAGCGCAGCTTTCTGTATTTTCCGTGTTATGCCTAGTCTGATTTAACCTGAAGTACCGTTAGAGGAGCGATAAAACCATCGTTTCACCTCTGACATCTTTCTTTTGTTTGTACCCATACCACGGTCTGTGGTTTCATTCTTATCAGGACTTGATTATGAAGACTCCTCGCCAACGTCGCCAAACGTCCCGTTATTCTGCCGTTGACGTTACGGAACCCGTTGTTCACAGTCCACCAAGCTACGACGCATCCGAATTAGAAGATAGTGCAAATGCACAAAGTTCTGGTGAAGAAAATGTTGTTTCCACTTCCGGTGGTCGTGGTCGTTTTCGACGTTGTCGTCGGCAGCGACGCCACTCTCGACTACCTTCTCATGTATCAGCTGCAGAACGTCGTGCTAGTCAAGCTTCTCTGACGACCGATATGGTGAATACCATCAACAGAGGGGATTCTTGTCGAATGGAGGCGCTTGACCGAGCCGACCTGTTTCGCGTAGAACGGTGTCTACTCACTTGGCCGTGGGGTGATTGGGAAAGAGGGTTGGCCATGATTCCGTTCAAGCGTGCGTTGAAACCTGCTGATTTGGGCTACTATGCGAGCGCATTGCTAGCCTATGCACTTCGTTTTATGCCACCCTCTGGAGATACTCGAATTCGTACCACCATCCTCACGCTTACCCGCCCACACGTATGGAATCTAAATATCATGGAGGTTTCGAAGGCTGTGGCCAAGGCTACAAGTAGAGCCAGTCGGGGTTGTCGATTCGTGGATGAAATTACTGTTGAGCCTTTGAATGTCAACGAAGCCCAGGAATCTTGTATCCTCAAATCTGAAATGCCG
>JTDE01021129.1:68825-82858 GCA_014338405.1 Paragonimus skrjabini miyazakii
ATCAGATCAGGGCGAAATAAATAACAAACCCAACCGAAACACAACACACTGACACCATACACAATAAACATCTAACAACGGACGCATCTGCATTTTGTCTGGCTGCTCCCCTTTGGCCAATCTGACATGGTTGAACCTGCAACGACCGAGGTCGCAGTCAGCACAGCCCTCCGGATCAAAACAGCACACAAGCCTGACCACCACGCCAAGGTAGCAGAAAAGGTCATACATACACATACATACACATACATACATATACACATACATCTATCGCCTTCCGAAATTTGCTTACGCCCAACCCTTTTCACATAACGAAAAGTGGTATAAGCAAGCGGATGGTGTCGCACCTACACTAGCTAATCCTTTCCTCGGAAACCTGGAAGCACAAGTTATGAATGGGGTTATCTGCCCTCCACAAATTTAGTAACGATATGTTGGTGTCACACGAAACGTGACGGCTTGCAACCAATTCCTACAGTTCTTTAACTTAAACTATAGCAACTTTGTGTTCACATTGAAAAATAAAACCAAGGAGTATTCACTCAATTTTCTAGATAGGCTTGTCAAAGTTAATGGTATTTTGGGTTTCTGTATACCGCTAACTAATTCCTTAGTATGTGTATCTTAAGTTCAATTCGTTGCATTCACTTGGCATGAAAAGAACATTCATCCCATCAGCGGAGCTACTAAGATCTTCACCAATGAACCGTCCAGAACAGTAGCTATTTCTCAACTTAAGGAAATGTCAGCGGCCCACCAATATCCAGACGCTTCTAGTGAAAACACGATTGATTCCGTGTTTACTAAGGAATAAACTAAAAGACCATATTTTTCCAATGTACTATGCAAATACCGTATCGTGAACGAATATCTCAAAACCTTCCGTCCTTTCTCTTTGAGTACGCCATCTGGACCGTATTTCAGTTAAATAATATTTTAGAATTTCTGGCGCTGCGTTTTAGGTATCCAGGCTTTGTGGGCTGTCAGAGAGACTGTTTCGATGAACTCATATGCGGTGATTATGACGCTGTCTACATTAGAAAATCCGGTAGGCAGTTGAAAGTACGTGTTGCTGAACAACAAAACTCACACATGTCTCCCTCCAAAAGACGCATGCCAACTTCAAGACCTAGAGAAAGATTCAACTGTCACACCACATACATTGTCAGCGAATCACAACGTGTGTTTTGATCGTGTTTCAGTGATTTATAAGAATCTGCCTTGTTATTCGGGAAGATGCTATGCTGAAGTCCTCATCATTCACATTAAACATGCATGCATCAATCGGAATGATGGCAAAACCCTAGCTGCAGCGTGGCGCAGAATGATAAATAATACCAAATACAGACGGTCAGTATCTACATCAGTCTCACCCCATTAACTGGTCAATTTGTTCAGACACCGTATAAGTTGACCTAACCACAGCAGACCTCACGTGGCCTCTGCTTCTCTGCTAATATGATTTCGCTTACAGCACTCCTAAGGAAGACCAGTCGAGGTGGTTGAAACGTTGAATAGTACAACTTGCGGGTAACGTTGTGTTCTCAATCCATTTGTTAGAATCTCGTTTAAACGTCTCTTTGTTCACAAACCATTTATTACTTCTAGTTAAGATTTGCCATTCGGTTTGAAACCTTCGTGTCTTATCTAACCGTGTGATTAACTGGTGTTCTTGAGTGCCAAACAGTTTTCCTTTACTATGCACACGGTTTATTGTTAACGTACCAACGAACATACGTGCATTCGGCAGTCCTAAATACACAAAGTGGCATGGGCCACCAGAGGGACATATTTCATGTAACGGCTCAAAAACCCTTATGTTTAACACTCACCAGCTCTTTTTTCTCTTCTCTATACGACAGAATTCGCTGGTCCAGCCTCCAGCGCTGCTACCACCACGACCTCTGGTTCAAGTTCACTCGGGGACGAAGTCCCGATCGAGCCCATATCTGAAGAACGCGCCAACCGGTGTCTGTCACGAATTGATCTATTGGCACGAATCCGTAATGATGTGTTGCCGCATCCACAGCTGAACGATCGTTTGAAGTTATGTCAACGGGGCTCTGAAATTCCCAGCTGGTGGATTCCAGGCAAACACGACGGTGAACTTTTACGAGCCGCTGCGAAGTACGTAATGTGCTCAGAGTTCATTATTTGTTGTGTTCCAAATATACTTTTGGCCCTTCGTATTCTTTGAAACTTAATGACACCCGTGTTTCCCAAAAACGTATCCACCGCTATGATTTGATGTTAACTTAAGCACGTCCCGTTTTTTTCCGCATTGTTGCCTTGCAAATCAACGTGCTTATAACTAGGCTCTTCTCTAAGTGTAAACCAGTAATCACGCTGACCTATTTGTCAATATGTGATCGTCTACGTGTTGGGTGAATGTAAATCGTTGAATCTGTGCGACCAGGCTTTTTTAATTCCAATATGTTATCCTCATGGTATATGCTGCTGACGCTTTCAACATGGTGTACTCCTTACTCATTAACCATCTTTTCGTTCTTGTCCTTACAGACATGGGCTCGCTCGCACGGACCTAAATATTCTATCTGACCCGGAGTTTAGCTTTTGTCACGTCGTGTCTGAAATTCGTGAGAAACTGTCACGTGAGACAGCCACCAAAAGTTGTTCTTCGGTTTTATCTAATGGTTCCTCGACTCGATCAGATGTCGCTAACACTGTTGTTACAGTTGGAGCCGCCACTGTGACGTCCCCAATCGTACAGAAAACGTTCCAGTCGAAAGCATTAGATTTACAAACTGAGCACTCAACGCCGAGTGTGGTTGGTGATTCGTGCGCTCTGGTCGTTGACGAACCGGGCTTTGACTCCTTGAAAGCGGCGCATTATAAAGAACTTCTCGATGAGGAGACTTTGAAATCAGTAGAAAATGGGGCTTCAAAATTGGATGCCAAAAAGGATTCGAGCCTGACAAAAATAGACGCCAAATCGGATGATACTGCGCTCTCTGTGGAAATTCAGAATTTGCAAAAGGAATCCAACGAGTTACTGGATGTCCCATTTACTGAGCTCTGTCAGGACCTAAAGAGTAAAGAAGAATCAAAGAAATCGGATGTTCCAGAAGGTAAAGTTGTGGCATTTGGTGGTAACGGACTCTGGCCCATTACCGTCCTTTATTCTTCATTCTCCCAACGTCATTATGATCACTATTCAATGCGGGGACTGGTGACGCACTGATTGTTAGACTTGCTTGAAGGTTCACTCGGGACTTCTTTCCTACTTGTGCTATGTCCTCGTCAGCAGTCTGTTTTGTTTAACAGTTCGCATATGATGCACTTTGGTGTATTTGTTTTAAATGGCTACTCAGGGTCCTTTCGGTTAATAAAACTGTTTTAAGAACCCAGTAGATTAGAGAAGCAGCAAACCGAGTTGTGATTGAGACAACACAGCTAGGACTGTCCCCGTATTTCATGCAGTACTTTGTTCGTGAAGCACTGACACCAGTGCGTTTACTAATCAATATTTACTAAGTAGTTTGGCAGATTTATGATTTTAGATGAGACCCAATTGAGAAGCCGTCTACAATCAGTAGTCTTTTACTGCGTCACCAGCCTAATGTATACTCAGTTGGGCGTGTCTTTCAAACAGTACCCACTTCAAGCAGCTATTGTATAGTTGACAGCAGCTTTCACACCACAGGGGTTTCTTTTTGGCCTTATTTGTCTTTGGCGAATTTTATTTTCTTCAAGCGAATAATTTATAATGGTGGTACTCGTAATATTTTCGGAGGGTTTTTCTTTTTTAATGCATCATTGAGTTCTTATCGAGAGTATAAACCTCCTAACTAGTTTTGTTGCGTTCCCAAGTCTTGGTGGAATCCATTAAATAACGCAACGATGGTTTTTATCTGTTTGGTAAACTATCGTAGTTTTTAATCATATACTTCTGTACGTCATGTTTTCAACTAGGCTTGATTCATTTTCAAACTGTACGGATAAATTACTTTTTCGTATATTTCAATAGTTTCCGTTAAGGGATTGTTGTCTGAATGGTGCTAACCAGAAACTTTCAACAAACGTTTTCGGATTTTCATTTTTCTGGTTGTGTCGACGTTTTTTCCATAGCTCTCATATTATACAACTTTTGTGGACTGTAGCATCCGATTGAGAGTAAACCATCACAGCCGCTTGTGGGATTTTGGACTCTATGAGCCATTATCGCTCATGTGAACTTAGACGGGTTTCAGTAATATACTTGATGTTATTTGACGTGAGGTCGATCAGGGGCTGTTTCGTTGGTTTACCAACGCCTGCGCATTCGGCCGTTCAGCACATTCACTTGGGGTTTTTATTGTCTTTTGACTGGCCGATACTTTTTTGCATAGATTGGAAAGGGTGGAATGATTATTTTCAACGCTTCTAGTGCTACTGAAGGTAGTCATTTCTTTTTACGTCACCGGTGGCAAAAGTATGGATAGTGAATTAGAGGCTTGCATCTTTAAGGTCATTACGATGTTCTCAAATCTTGGACATCTCTGACGACGGATAAGCATTTGTCCGAAATTTAAGGTTAGTGTATATAAAGCGACTGTAGGGATGGTGTTGCTTTATGACTACGAAACTTGACCACTCATTGCAAAAATCGTGAGACATTTTGAGGTGGTTAATCATCGGTATATGCGTTCAGTCGCTCTCATCGGATGGCACCAATGGTTAATCGTTGAGGTCAGGAAGCGAATGTTTAATATTAACGGTCGACGAGTGCTTGGATTTCGATGGTTGGACCATGTACTATGGATGCATCTGTTCTTCTGTTACTCCGAGCACTTTTCGCCGGCTCTGTAGCCGACTGGCATGAAGTGCGAAGTGGACAGATGATGATTTGGCGTAGGGAATTTAGGTAAAGATGTGTTTAGTCTTCTTGCCTCAGTTTTGACTTTGTTCTGCTTTCCATGATTGTATGACAATTAGGCGTAAGTGATGTACTACTGTCTACGGTAGTGATAATGACCACCTTCGAGATAAACGGCACTTTTGGTTGTGTGCGTTAAGATTCCATTGATCTTAACACAACGTTGTGGTCTATGCGGATAACGTTATTTTTCCTCTCTTCTGTAAGAGGCACGTGTACAACACTGAGTAGCCTGGTTGACTTGGTTGATCTGTTCTGTTTGCACTCTGTGCTTTCAACTCACAAAGTATTATTTTAGGCCTAATGTTCTCAATCTTACCTTTTCTATAATAGGCAGTCTGCTCAAGATTGTAAAGCGCCATACCCACCTGGGTAGTACAATCTCTTTACCTTACTGAATAGACGTCAGCAGGAATTAGGAATGCATGCATCGTTTTTGCCAATGTTGGTAATTTTCGAGGTCGAAACTGCGCTCGCTCGTCTCTGAAAGACAAAGTGCATAATGCCCGTGAGCGTTCCATTTCATTCTACTGTTCGGTAGTGTGGTCTGTGCGTGGCGAAGTTTGCAACAATCCTGCTGTGTTTGACCTCCGCCGTCTCTGTCGGGTTGCTCACAGCGATCGGGATGATCTCATGGGAAGTGCTGTCACTCGCCAGCGCCTACCTCCAATGTGTTTGGGTTCGCAATCGCTCAAGTAGTTGGGTCACCTACATACTCCATATTCTCACTGAACATTTACCACTCCGAACGTTATTACGTGAAATTGTTAATGGTTGTATAAAATTTTGAAGTGGTCGGACGACGGGTTGATTTCTAACTATAATCCTGACTGTTCGCGTTCAGCAAAGTTGGTAGGTGTTGCCGAAGAGGTTTTTAACCTAATGGCTGCTCACATTGTTAATTAGAAACCGCATGAAACTCAATGGCATACGGCAGTTAATAGCTCGGCTGTTCTGTTTATTCCTATTTCCGCCAATATTTCGAGTGTTTCCCTTAACCAGGATGCCGCGATCAACAGATCTAGTCTCAGAATTATCTGTTTTAAATGTATCTGTGCGTTTCACAATTGTTTCTAACTTATGTGTTGTACCCCCATAAAATTTTTCACCTTCAATATTCTTATCGGCTGTTGTGCAGCGGATGAAGTTCGTAAAGGTGCTGTTCCTGTTTCTTTCTCCAACGGTTCCAAACCTGAAGAGATTGCGAAGCACGTACCTTGTACAGAACTAGCCGATTGGTCGATCAAGTATGCCACAGCCTGGCCAAAAGACAGGACCATCCAGCATCGTTTAGAATTGGTCTGTCAGGCGATTGAAGTGAGTCAGATGTGTACCAACTCTTTTGTTATGGTTCACCTAATCCAATCGTTCTGTTTGTCTGATTGAATGCGTTCTTGTATTGATTACAATCCTCTTTTGTGGCAACCACGTGTTTTGAATTATTTGTCATTTCATGTTGTCCGAGGGAAAAGTGAATAGCACAAGTTATTTCATAATTCATTGGACTTTCTCAGAGTATGTCATGATCACATGAGCTTTTCTGACACTGCTGATATTCATCGTTGCAGGTTGTTTTCATTAGCCTGGAAACCACAGCCTTTCTTCACTTTCCCGCAAATCTTTACGATGTTCGCCTTATAAGCATCCATGTGCCGGGGTATTTGAACGTCCCTACCGCTTGATTCTTGATCCTTTCAGGCAAACGAATGGCCGATGGCAAGACGCTATTTGCCAACCCCAAGTGCAGCGTCCATTCCTGTTCCTGATCCGAACCGTGCTCTGAATGAGGCTAAACTCATGAACTTCACATCTACCTACTCCACTGTCCGGCATCCGACACATTCGGCGTTTCCTATTCCACTTTCGATGCATGGCGCTCTGCAGCCTTCTTACGGGTTGTTACACGTAAACAACGGTAAACACCTCCCGAACGTACCACGGCCATTGCCCCTAGACACCCCAAAACATATGGTGTCTTTCTCTAACGCGTTGCTTAGAAGCTCAGCTGGTGCGGTGGAAGACCGAACGTCCAAGTTATTAAATCCTGGTCTTAATGAGTCGATTAACTTTGAATCAGTCGGCCCGTTAAATCTCGCCAGCCAATCCAGTTCCTCATTCGAAGGCTTTACCGCCACTAGAACGCAAATTCCCTCAACATCATCCCATTCTTCTGATGAGTTCAAAAAATCAGCTAATGTACCTTTTAGTGCTGTCACATCTTCTACTTCGTCACCTTCATATTCGTCTCCTACTACCGGCTCAGCAACACCCCCTCGTGGTCGTGGTCGAGGCCGTGGTCGTGGTAGTCGAGGCGGCTTGGGAAGTCGCGCGCTGAATGCACGTGAACGCCTCTCTGCTAGTTCCTCCACTAACCACCAGAATGAGCTCATAACTCAAGACAGCTCGCCGCCCTCCCCTCTTTCGGGCACAGACTTGTCCGATCGAATTGGTGCCTCAGTCATCAAAGATCCACTGAAGCGCATGGGTGGTAGAACCCCCACAGACATAGACGACCACACTACCCTTGATCGATCCCCTGTTCCTCCTATGCCTCCGCCTAGTGTTGCATCCGCCCCACGAAGTTTGTCAGTCGGTCGGGGTCGAAAACGAAGAATGGATGCTTCCCGAAATTCCGCCGATTTTTCTCTGTCGGCCACCAAGATTACACCGCAATCAAAGCGTGAACGTCTTTCGCAGTCAACGACAGGAGCGGATTATCCGGGCAAGACATCCAAATCGTCTGCACGCGGCTCCGCCTCCCACTCTACCAATTCGGATGTTTGGGAAGTGCGTGTTCCGGTGATTAGTTTGGTAGATGGCTCTTTGATTTATGGTGATAAGGCTCCAAAGCGTCGAGTCTTGGAGGCCTGGTTGGAGGCCAACCCGAACTACATGCCGTACTCGGTAGAAATGGTAAGAATACGACAATTTCGTGGTTTTCAGGATATTTATTGATAGTTCTCGCATTCCGCCTGGACGCCTATTTCACTTGCTTTTTTTCAATGGTGTAGTTACGTGGTCTTGGCTGATGAGGTTTATCAAACCTTGCTCAATTATCCACGCTTCGGATTGCACTGACAAACAAACAGCTTTAAGGTTGTGATGCAAATATTAACACAGTACCTCATATCAAACGCATTCGTCCTATCAGTCTTTAAGGATGGTTGTACAATAAAGGTGTAAACTAACGTGTGCTGCATCAAGTACTCTTCTGGCGCCTCAGACGACCGACGTAAGATGTAGATTGGGCAGTTGATGACTGATTGTCAGGAACTGAACTCGATTGCCGCTACGTTAATCATTATAATTTACACTCGTCTCCTAGGTTGAGAGCGCTGCAATCGTGGTGTGGGTTGTTGCACGACTTAGCGGTTTCGTGGTTGATGGCTCAACGCTAAACGTTTCAGTATCTGTTGGCTGGCTATTTTTTTCGTTTGATGCATTTTTCCGAATCCACAGTTATATCGGGCTTAGTCGGTGGTGGTGGTGATAAACGTCGCTGATTTTGAAAAACCATTGTTAGGTGGCATACAGAACAGAAACGAAGTTGACTAGAGAATTTTGAAAGTTAACTAGAAAGTTTACGTTTATGATCGGCACGTTAAGTGGGGCATCGCAGTTTCAAGCTGCCCCATTGACCTAAAATAACCACTTGTAGAGAAGTTTGGTGCTTTTCGAAGGCAACCTAATGGAAACCAGTTGCTTCCGACCATACTCTGGGTGAGCCTAACGAATTCTCGGTTTCTTTAACCTCATTGTAGCAGCACTAACTTGGCATATGATTTTATCCGTACGCTCATACTCATAGCCCTTCTGATGGAGGAATACAATAAAGCAAGAGAATAATGCGCTGCACTCAGCGCGGTGTTAGGTGCAGTTGAGTCATTTGACACAAATCATGGTTCACTTTGTGTCGTCGCGTTTGAACAGTTTGTATGTCGAGAACAAACAATCCAATATTTTGGATGCAGTTCATGCACTCGTCACAGATCACTGTCACTATCCGGTACTCTGGGCTGGACGTATCACTATCATTGAACATTGGAGTCAGTCTCAGTAACCGGTCGTTTGCCGTCTTCATCCTTGTTTTTCGTTTAGGATGGGAATTTGAAGGGAATATATTTGCTCTGTGTAGCAAGTAATGCTTAACGTTGTTGTTTGACATCCGCTTACCTATGTGTATGTATTTTTCTCGTTGTCTTCGGGTCGCAAGTGTAGCTACGGCCGCTGGACGCCCCGATTGTTTTATTTTATCCAACATGTTGCCTTTCATGTTGACGCTGTGATCGCATTACAGTGTTTTTCGTCGGGAACTTCTCTAATCGTATGTCCGTGCTTTGTTTTCCTTACAGGAAGACCGTATCATATACAGCCGCGTGGCTGGCGCCAGGGGTCAGGATACAAACAATATGGAAGCATTAGCTTACAAACACTATTTAAACAGTCTGATCGCTAGTGCTGCCGCTGGGCTGCATCAGACTTCTTCGTCGACTGCCTCCTCTGTGTTGCCATCCACTCCGGCGACTAGCAAAACGGGAACCACTGTGAACACTCAGCAGCAACAACAGCAACAATTATTGCAGTTCCAACAACAGCAACAACTCCTACAAGCATTTGGTGCGTATGCACGCCATCCGGCCTATGCAAGCCTAATCGCATCTGCTCTTGGCAGCTGGCAAGCTGCGAATTTGACTGCTGTGTCCACATCTGCTTCCTTCCCTCCCACTTCGTCGGAGTCAGTCAGCACTGGTCATTCCGGTCGGTTGACGGGCAATGCTACTTCATCTATCGCAGCGACCACTGCCACTGGCAGTGCAGCGGTGTGTTCAACTTCTATGTCCACACGTACACGCGCCGCAGGTAATTTTCCTGTTCATCTGCTTTCTCCATTGCCATATGCGCTCTCTCAAGTGTCCGACAAACCCATGTTAATATTATACTTGACAATTTCTTCCACCGTCACTCACTAAATTTCGACTCGTTTAGGTTATTATTATCGTCCACCCATGCATTTTGAGACTCACCGATATAATTGATTGTTTTAGCTCTTGCATTTCATGCCTGAATAGTGCAACCCAGTTGCATTTAACCACAGGGTAGCCAAATACTTAGTTTACCTAGTCCCCAGGTCATGGTGCTCATATGAAGTGTTTCGTTTGTTTGAGATGTCTGGCTTATCAAGTTAGAACTCATAGTCCGTACACTCCATTAGCCGGAGACAGTAAGTTTCGAGGTCAAAGTGCAATATTGAGTTACTGATTTTTCTTATCACCCGTGATGTCATCACTTTTTTTACAATTTTAGTCGTGCTTTTCTTCGCCGCTCTACATTATCATTGCAGTTCTCCTCATATATTGCATTGTCATTGTTAAGTATCACAGATTTCTCAACTTATCAGTTGTCCATCCGGCTGTGAATATATTCTGCACTCATCTTTGCCGGCACTCTTCAAATCTCCCTATATCAATTCGATTTTTTTCAATCTCATGCATATTTTTCAATGGGCGGATGAACTAGTAACTTCTTTGCGAAATTCCGTCTTGGTCATTTACTAAACACCATTGAACAGCATCCCAACATGAATAGAAGTGAGCATTGACTGCAACGACGTAGTCACATAGTTCTACCTGCAATTAACCCACCCGTGCCAAAATAGGTTAGTGATGGCATGTTCCACTCGTTGTCCATTGAGGAAATCTGCATTTCAAACTTTATTTTGGTCAGATCGGTATGGATGTTAAAATTATATAAGGTGTCAAGGGTCTTTGAAGAGTGACATTTGTGGTTGTCAGTTAACCCTCCTGACTTATTCAGCAAGAATCCGTGCAGTCCGTGTTACCAATTAATTTCTTTAGTGTTAGTTCCGACACCATTGCTAGACTTGTATGTTTAGTGCCGTCGTGTGAACCATCTATAGGAATGGCCGTCACTAAGCCGACAACGTAGTTCACCACATGTCTTAGCATTCAAGCGTGTCACTGTGTTGGAGGACTCCTTAAATGTATTTCACATTCTACCGTCTGGTGCAAGTATTTTCAATGACCTAACATCTACGATGTCTTAGCGGCAGAGTTGTTGTTCGCATCTGATGAGCGAAATTCCAGTCTCCAGTATATAGAGAGAACATAGTGAACGTTATACTGTTCACTTTTCCATTGTTTTCACGGGAGGTGATGGTCTTTTTCTCTTACGGATATTTTCGGGATGTGATCCCATCTGTTATAGACTTGTGATAACGCATTTGCTGTATCTCATTATCATACCTTATTTCTTCCGTTCTTTTCTTTAGCAGCCAAGTTGATGGATTCACCAGTCGGTCACCAAGACCTTTCTCCTCCTGAATGTTCTACTCTTGGTACGTCTTCTAGCCGCCCAACATCACCTACTCCGGAAACATCTAGCGCTAATGCGACTGTTGTCACCCACAACACGATGGAATCTGTATTGTCCGCAGCCTACAAGCAGGCCACTGCAAATTTGGCTTACATGTACAATCCATTAGCTGCAGCTGCTGCCTATAATCAGATGTTTCTACCCTCGGCCGGTTCGCTAACGACCGGGTCGGACGCAACTGGCAAGTCCCCTCACTTTTAGCTGTATTTTCAGACTGTACTGGAATTTTCCATAGATTGAAACAGATGTGCATTTTTTGTTGTTGTCGTTACTGAATTGGAAACAGACCTGTGGTTTTTGTTATGATGGAATGAGTATTTTAGTTGCAGCTCCACCAGTCTTAGCTTTAAGGTTCGTGGAGTGCTTACAATTGGCTAACTAACATTTTTCTGTGGAAGTTTTATTTCTATCTTCGGTTGTTTACGTTTGTAGTTTAGTAAACATGCGACTCTAGTGTTTTGTTCATAATTCAGCTCCTGGTTTCCGTCCATTTTTGTCGTTATTTGTCCTGTCTCGTTTGAAGGTCTATCCATAAAAGCTGTATTACTTCACAGAGTTCTATTACGGATATTGTATAATCACAACTTCCGTTCACTTGTCACGTGACAAGCGTAGGACCTCTAGTGGTGGATTGCCAGGCCGGAGGTGCGAGTATTCAAACACTCGGCGAAGTACCTCAACGTGGAAGGCAGGCACGTCCACAAACCCTCAACGATCGGATGGCGGACAACGGGGGCAGTCGGATGAGTCAGCGCTCGACCGGATCGGACCAACGGGCGAGACATGGCAGGCAAAATAGAATGGACGACGAAATCGGAGGCTCGATTATTCCAACACTCGGGGGAATATCTCGACACCACCGTGGAATACGATCAAAACCCATTGTGGATAGATGGAGAACAACACGGGCGACCGGACGAGCCATCGCTCAACGGGATCGGACCAATGGACGAAGAATGGTAGGCAGAACCCCTCCCCCCTCCCGATAGACGGCGCCGATCACACACCTAAACCGGGCAGAAGTGCACACGACGCGTGATCGGAAACCTGGGGGTGTTGCAGACTGGAATGCTGACTCATAAACGCGAACGCGCGCGTAGCATGTGAACTGGCGTGTTGGACAATAAAGATTGTGGTTTATTGGACGCCTTTTCGATACACTCTGACTACCGCATACAATTGTGCGCCATGCTTTTTAATGATCAGTAGGTCTTAACTGTCTACTAAGTTCAATAAGGCGAAACCACACCGACGGTAACCCTGGATACAAATTTAAACAGACATAACAGGAGCATCATTTATTTCGACTTCGTACCATTTCCGCCGGCTTCCCCAACCGCAGGTGTGCATCGTTCTTTGGATCCTGGTTAGAGAACCGTCGACGTCTTACAGAGCCTAGCTTGATCGCTATGTTCTTCCTCCAATGAACCCACGGCCTACACTTACCGTCTAGCTGCTTTTCATGTGAAAATCTTGCGACACAGCTAACAATAGGTCGAAATTCGCAAAACGGTCGAATCGCCGCGGCTTGTGTAACGAGATCGACATGCTTATCGGCATGCTCAATTTGTCTGTTCCAAATTCGCACCGATGAACCACACCCTTGTTCATGCCATGTCCACATGCAGCTTTGAGAGGACATTCGCGATCATAAGCAGACTGTCTGAACATTTTGCTCGCGAACTGACAACGTTTCAAGATCACACTGACGGATTGCGCATATTGAAATTTTGTGCACTCTCCCTTGCAATAATAGGCTAATTCCACGTGAATGCTACAGGTTGCAAAAGCTGTTGGATATCCGAATTATGGCTATTTGATTGGTAATCTCATCACACAGCCCATCAGAGTCGGTACAACCATCGAAATAAGTAAACTCGATTACCTTCGATCTGCTACTAATTGTGATGGAAGCAGACACAGGATCCTGTCTTGGAATAGAATGTTGCGCTCCGTCGATTTGAAATGCAGACCGCTGCTATGGAACAGTAGAACTGACCTATCGATGGGACGTCTTGTGATATCTGTGTGACGTTACAACATAAGGTGGAGGCATTCTCAGCATACTCACTGTTGGTCACTATTCATTAGCACCAAACCTCTGTTATCAGTCAACTTTTACTTCACTGCTTGCTCGATTGAGATCATTCTTCCGTTTTAGAATAACAAACTATTACGTACGCGACTGTCTACTATCAATGTTCGTCTGTTATTGCATTTCATATTCGTGACTAATCGACTTGCATCTCTCATTCCACAGGTCAAGCTGCTTTATCCAATCAACAAGCCGCACTAGCCTCTTTGTATGCGAACTACATGCTGTCTGCTAAACAAACTCAACAACAACAGCTCAAACAGCAACTTAGCGCTTGGGATCAACAGCAACGACAACAGCAACAACTTGCTTCTCTGGCCACCGCAATTGCAGCTGCCTGTAGTGGTGGTACCGGCGGATTCGATGCGTCCAGCCTCATGTCCATGTTTGCCGGTCTTGGCAGCAGGGCGACTACTGCGAACAGTAGTTGTACAAATAGTACAGAATCAGCACAACCGACAAACAACCCATCCGAATCCGTCTCAGCCGACCTGCGTCGGCAGACCTCACCCATGGTCACTTCTCCAGAGCCAAACAGCCCAGTCAATCTGACAGATCGTGGTCTCTTGGCCTCACCGACAGTCTCATCTCAAGAACGAGAGGAGAACAAGTCCGAAGAGACGGATCAGAGCCAATCTGTTCTCGATCTCAGCAAGTGATTCCCTTTTT
>JTDE01021130.1:9604-23397 GCA_014338405.1 Paragonimus skrjabini miyazakii
GATGTTGTATGTTTGAATGTAGACGTAGCTATTTTTAGGGGTTAGGTCCCCTACCCTCTCCTTTTTTCTCCTAAACGGGGTTCGTTTCTTCTTCTTCATGGTTGTGTGACAGTTAAGCATCAGTGTGAACCACTGATGTATTGTTGTCTATGATGATGATGTTCGGTGGGTTACAGACCGGTAGACTTGAGTGCAACGCCGGACGTGCAAGATTATGTGTTTGCTCCTTGTCAAATAATACAACAACGTTCTGATCGGCAGGTCTGCGCATCCATCTTCTTGGTCATCGGTTAGATATCATGTACATTTTGTGAGACCTTTTATTGGTTTAGGAGAACTGCTGCAGTTTTCTCCGTTTTTTCACCAGCTATCATCACTTGATGGACAAAATGTTTCGCGACGGTTGTTCTTTTACTGCTTGACTGCTGAGGTGCGGATTACGACTGTTCACTTTTGGGTCTTCATAAGCTGTTTCAGTGTTTGATTCTTCATTATTCAGCGTTCGTTGAGGTTGTTAGAGCCAGTGTGATAAAAATTAGTTATTTTCGACGTTCCCAAAGCGACCGTTTTGACTTCAGGCGTCTGTTGTACACAATTTTGAACACGATGCCTCTAGAAGCGGTATGACAGGGGATTCTCGCATGTGACTAGTGATACCATTTCGAAACAATATCTTTGTATTTCTTCTTGATTATCTGTTTTCAGGTTGATTGTGATCAAGTTTAGTCCCGTGCTTCAAAATAAATGAATATATTAATTGTTTTTATTTTTCCTTCTACTTATGCACGATGTTTGATTTTCACCGTGTATTATTCTCCTAATGTGAAGCTCGGACTTGTGTATGAGGTTTGCTTCCGTCTGGATCTTGAGATGCGTCGTTGACCAACTGTTTTTCCTGTTAAACTGAATTACTTAGGTAAAATAAATGAACGCGATACTTGTCTTTTGTCACTTCTGTGAACAACACGGACCGTCGGTCGTGATGTGCACACAACCATATCGTCAAAATCCTTGTAAAGGAGCTACCATAGGAACTGAACAGCAAACTACCAATAGTAGCACTACGACTGATTCTGTGTCCATCAATCGGGCTTCATCGCATGTTGGTTTGTACAATTCTTTTGGAAATGGGGATGTTGGACCTTCGGATGGCACTTTCGGACCCGTAACTTTCCAATCAGGTATTATGTGTTTGTGCTCAGTACCCTTAAACTTTTAAATTTTGTATTCCTTCTTTGTCGTTAACACTTGGAATAAGGTTAGATTTAATAATCTCTGCATCACACAGGTATTAATTTCCATGTGACTTTTTTTACGACGGCAAAAGTTTAACAAGGGGTTTCAACTTTCTCTCTTGTCAATGCCCAAAAGGTGTCACATCATAGTCACAATGATTATCCTAAGCAAGCAAACTCGTTATATTAGCTGATCTTCTCACTTCATATTCTCATTACTGATGGTAATTTGAGACAAGATGAACAGTAGACATTGGTATTTTGTTGGGGTTAGGTCAAACCCAAACTGTGGGCGTGTAACGAATAGACTTGCGAGAAGTAATCCAGAGCGCATCATCATCTTCATCATCATCATAGACAACGCCTGATAGAAAGGCTTTAATCAATCAGAAAATGAGGTGCGTGATCTATAACATAACGAACAGGATAAGTAGATTAGGATAATATATGGAGGGATCAGTATGATAGGGAAGAGGACAATATGATGTAGAAATAATATATGACAGGGCGTTGTGGTTTATATCTCAAACCATCACTGAGGTTTATATCAATGTGCTATTCACATCTATCTCTGCTCGTCCACACGCTTTTATATATTATTCATTTCCATATATACAAGTTTTCTCTTGTCGATTTGCAAGTCCGTATGTTTATTCGGATTCCGGTTTGTTAGTGTTTTGCTTGTCTCACTATCCAAAGTGCGGGGATAGCTAGAATGATATTCCTTTCTGGTTATTCGTTTGAGGTTACGCCCACAAGGCAATCGCGTTCGAGTTCAGTAGAACTGGCTATAGCAGCATACGGACTTTTTCGCTTGCATGTGACTGGTGAATACCTCCAGTCTGGAGCTCATGTGATGTGGCCATGATGCGCGTTGACGGCGTTCATTCACGCTTTTTATTTATTTATTTATTTATTTATTAAAGTTTATACAGGAGAACTCAAGCTCCCTTGAACTTTTTATCTTCAGATCGACTTTCGGAGTCGTTATCTTTGAGCCTTCGTGATTGGTCGGTATTGATACGAAAACGTGAAGCATCAGTTAACTGGATTACTTTTACTGCCGTTATGTTGTTTTGTCCCTCATAGGTGAAGTTTATGAATCTGGTGCATGTTTGTTACAATATAGAATGTTCATCAGAGGTGCGTGGTGCTGTCTAATTGCGTAAGTGACCAAGATCACGTCTAAATCCGTTGCCTACATTTTGAATGTCGTGTCGTCATTACTAAGGCGTTATGAATTCTAATCTCATTCAACCTTCGAAACCCTAAATTTCCGCCAGACACAGTACCAACGCAAGTCAATACGAAAATGTCCCCCGCAGCGTCTCAACAATTGAACTTCCCCAATATCAGCACTTGCCGTGCATGTTCATTCACCACACGAGACGAGCCCGGTTTCGTGAGTCACGACCGAACCGCTAACACTTCCTACATCTCAACCCAATGGCCCAAAGATCCAGACCTCTTCAGTTTCGTGTGGACCGCATGCCAGCGCAGTCTGTCTTGTGAAGTAAACATCCAGTCTGATCTATTTTTTGGTGCATGTCATTTTGATAACTTATCATAATCGACTGCATCACATCAGTGATTAATACTGATGCGCAATTACCTTACAACCATGAAAAACAGTGTTAGATTTAATTCAGAGACAACAGCAGGACTTGTGGGATTCCGTTTTCAAAACTCCTGTCTAAGGTCAATCGTTTTGGCCGTAAAACTGTCTACATTTTACGAACAAACGATCGAGTTTCAAAACAGATTTTTCGATTTTCATTGCTCCGCTGAATTAATTGTTCCTATCTTGCTTGTAGTCTGGTCATATAATTACACACTTCGCTCTACTAAACCCGATTAGCCGTAATATTCCATGTCGTCTTCAATCACGGACCCTGTAGGTCACACGGACGTCATACTTAGTAACGCTTGCGGCCCATAGTGACTGATACTGGCCGAGGTTGCGTTGCCCACATTTATATCTTGGGACGGATCTTGGGACATCGGCACTCTTACAGGCAGCCGACGGTCGTGGCCTTTTTGGACCTAAAGGCTGCTTTCGAGTTAGTTGCCCGTAACGTTCTCTGAACCTGTCTTCTTTGTAAGGACGTACCAGAGAAATACGTGAATCTGCTGAGATAATTGTGTGCTCACTTTGTAAGGAGGGTGACGTTTCATGGACAACTATCTCGGGCGTTCATCACTTCTAGTGGTGTTCGTCAGGGGTGTCCGATTTTAACCCTCGTTCAATTTCGTCATGGACGACATTCTGGAGGGTGCGTTCGAGGAGTCCAGTGAACTTGGTGTTGAGCTTCTTCCTGACGCTAGGTTGACCGATCTGAATTATGCGGATGATACCGTCATATTCACCCCCTCTGCCGAAGGCGTGCAGACCATTCTGACTAAGGTGAGTGACCGGGCTGGTTTGTATGGAATGAGCTTTGCACCTTCAAAGTGCAAAATGCTGCTTCAATACTGGGGCATTTCTGTTGCTGCATTCTTCATTACAGATAGTCCGCTTGAGACTGCAGACAGTTTCACATACTCAGGTAGCACTCTCTCTTCAGTTTGTAATGTTGCTGATGAGATATTAGTGAGGATAGCAAAGGCACGAGTTGCTTCTATCAAACTGCATCATCTGTGGTGCCGAAAAGACGTTCGGTTATCGCTAAAAGGAAGGGTATTTAAGGCTTATGTACGTTCCGTTTTGGTTTGTGGTTCGGAAGCGTTGCCTGTTCGCAAAAAAGATAGACTTGCCATGTTTGACCATCGTTGGCCCTGAAAGTTAGCCCGCATTAATTGGACTGGTCGCGTGAATAACACGGCCGTTTGGTGGTGCGTATTCCGGAACGCTCGGGATGCGTGATCAATTAGTCACATAATCGCGTTGCACAGCCTGCGATGGTTGGGTCGCGTACTCCGTATGCCATCTGACCGTTTACCGTACCGGACATTATATACTGAGACTACCAACAGTTGGGTAAAACCACATGGTGGTCAAGCAACAACGTGATCACGAAATATGAAGACCCTGGCTTTTCTATTGAGCAAAGTGGGTAGGTGTCGCCTGCCTGACTGGGGTCCTGATGATCACTCAAACCGCTGGTTAGAGACGCTATCGGAAATGGCGGTGTGTCGCAGTCAATGGCGTACCCGCGTCCATACTACTTCTAGTTCTCTAGCCTAAACTTCTTTCTGCTAGAATATTCCATGTCACTGTTGAGGTGAGCGGCAACCCGAGCCACATTACCTTTTGGTCAGATTCATGGCTGCCGTGATGTGAATGTGAGTTCCATTTTACATTTACTCCGTCACTGCAAGTACACAACACTACAATTTAGAAATAGTGACCGCTTTTTGTTAAAACAAACAAAATGTCAGTATTCACTGTCCGCGTTTCTAAACATGGGATAGGTTTGTACTCTGTGATCCTAGTGTAAATGATGGTGAACGGCCGTGCTATACTAATCATGAGTAAGCGGGCAGAGGCAAATGTTTGGTTGTTGAAGTAAACGGAGGAAATGCGAGAGGGAACATGCTGAAGTGCACTGCAGCATGAAATGGTGTTTTCTATTGTCGTATGACAGGCATTTTCGTTGTGAGTAGTATACTACTCACAAGTAGTATATTATCCACAGGCGACATTCAGGAACAAAAGGGCAAGCTCCGAACGCCAGGAAGACGACGGACAAGAAGAGACTATCGGAATAGTGTGTACGCGCTACGGCAGAAGTTCCGCCAAGGCGAATGACAGTGATGTATGTGAATGCATGTCTGACTTGCAAATGAGAGTGCACGTTTGTGGTTTGGTTTTTGACATGACTTATACGAGAGTTTGCGCAATAAACGAATTCTCAGGCCAAGCGTCTTTTACGGTCACAACAACTGGTGCCGTGACGAACGCGAGGATGAAGATACACTGGCCGCAGCCGTTCGAAGATGGAGACGTTCGGGCGTTCCTGGAGGACTTCGAGGACGTGGCCGAAGTGGTCGGAGTCAAGACCGACCGTGGGAAGCTGGCTGCCCTGCGGACGCTGGTGAAGGGCAGAGCGAAGGCGGTGCTGGACGCAGCGCGGAGAGGCCCTGCGAAGATGGAGCGGTCCGCTGCGAAGTAGACGCCGGAAGAAATGCAGAAGACAATGGAGCAACTCGCAGCGGATTAGCTGCCTTGCGAACACCATCACGACAGAACGATCGACAAGAAGGTTGCTTCATCTGTGGAAGAAAAAGACACTGGAAGAGAGATTGCCCAATCCGGCGGTTTAAGAAGTCTAAAAATAAAGTGCTTCATGATTGTTCTTTTTATTGGGCGGGTCAACTAGTATTGGGAGCGATTAAGAAGGGGGCCGTACATACAAGGGTTGAAGTTGACGGAGAGATAGAACAGTGTTTGGTTGATACAGGGGTGGCTATTTCGTTGATTGCCCGTGCAGGAAAGCAAAACGTAGAACCGATATCCATGATTATCAGGACGGTTGGAGGTTATAGTCTACTGGTTAACGGTGTGAAAGAATGTGAGGTACGTATCGACGGCCATATCGTAACGCACCGTTTCATTGTGTTTCCAGAAACCAGGCAAACGATCCTTGGGGCCGCTTTCCTTGCTGTAACAGATGCCGTGATTGACTTGAAGCTCAAAAGGTTGTCAAACAGGTATGACTGCCTGACACTCACAGGATTGGATCAAGAACCATGACAGCAGTTGTTAACGGAACAGTTCATTGAAGGTCTCCCGATGGCCTTTCGCGACCAAGTCCGTATTGTCCATGTCGCCCGGCCGATGGACCTTGATGAGCTCGCAAAGGCGACGCGGGAGTTGGCAGTCATGTCCGTGGCCTCAGTGGATGCAAACGGCAATACGGACAAAAAGACGCTTGGCCTGGGAAATCGTTTATTGCGCAAACTGTCGTATAGGTCATGTCAAAAACCAAACCACAAACGTGCACACTCATTTGCAAGTCAGACATGCATTCACATACATCACTGTCATTCGCCTTGGTGGAACTTCTGCCGTAGCGCGTACACACTATTCCGATAGTCTCTTCTTGTCCGTCGTCTTCCTGGCGTTCGGAGCTTGCCCTTTTGTTCCTGAATGTCGCCTGTGGATAATATACTACTTGTGAGTAGTATACTACTCAACGAAACTGCCTGTTACACAACACTATGCATGAACTCGTCATTAACAGCTGTATCCTCCCGAGATTATTGTTGTATGCAATTGAGTGTTTGTGTTCGTAGCGGTATCGATTTTCCGAATAAAAATCGTTGCGCCACTCACGTTCTGGGCTCACAACACCGATCGACTTTCTGTAGGATTGCAGTACTACTCACTACTGGAGACCGTGAGAGTTGTATGAATGTGACATGATTTTCTTAGTTGTGTACCGTCTAAACAGAAGTACAACCCTATCCTTTTTAACCAGTAAAGCAAGAAAAGTTTGCTTTGCAAACTTATTAGATTGCGACTTTGTCGCCGGAAAATAGCTTCCCTGTGTGTTTTTTTACACAAAATATTGTATCAACAGAACTACGGGGCCCGGACTCAACGATGGAGAGGGTGACGGTGTTCATCTGCATGTCTTTTTGTAAGACATCGTACCAGAGTTTGCTAATCTTAGACTGTATCGGGCTCTCTGGCCCATATTAACAGCTTAACCAGCTCTGATTTAGGCTTGCAGATTGACTTTTTTTTCCTTGATCACTCCGTGCGCTTATCGCTCTGCTGTTGTACAGCGAAATACGTTGACCAGACAACTGAACACTTGTCAGATCGGATTAAAGCTCATTATCCGGACAAAATCGTTCAACAACGTACTCGTAGCACATTCGCCTGACACGTATTGTCACGTTGGCCTTAGTCAGGCCTCCTGTATTTTCCGCGGAGTAACATTCAATTAACCCAAAATAGTCAGGCGGCGAATGGTAGCCGCTGCTTTAACAGTTGTTTCCTGTTAGGATCCAGCTTTTCGTTTAGGTGATCAGTTTATTGGAACCCTGCAGTTAATGTAGCCAAAGGTCGCACCAACTGGTTCCTTTATACACCCGTACCACTCTCCTGGTCTCCAGCGATGCACTCCTGCCTGTATCCACACGGTTACGGGACGCAAATCTGTCCCGTAGTAATTGAGAGCTGTTTTTTTTACGACTAACTAGATGGCTCAGTTCGTTCTTCCAGGTTTTCATATCGTGTGCAATTATATTGATCTAGTAATGACATTGAAAACATACGTTATTCCTTCTAACAGCAAATGAGAGTTTTCCCAAGTTTGCCCCCCAAATCCTCTCTTCAAGCTGTAATAAAGACTCCACCTGAACAGTGGGTCTGTGTATAGTCCTTCGCTTGTTCCTGTAAAGCCATTGTGTTGCCCGCACGACCAGAGGATAAGTCGAACGGGTCTGTGCACGTCACCCAGCCTGGCTCAAGAATGGAGTCGCGAATTCAGCCAATAACGCCATGTCATCACGCCTGGCTTGTCGCCCAGTCTGCCGATTTAAGATAACCCACTTGAAGACACTGAGGCATAGGATTCTATCAACCGCTAAAAGCCTCACTTTGTCCACTTTCGGGTACAACAGCTACAAACACTTATGCACCTACTATACCGGTATTGTAGAGGTTGCTGTTCTCAATTGGATTATCGTCTCTTGATCATTTTGTTTGCCCAGTAATTCTTGCACGTTCTTCAAACGAGCAAGCGCTCTTAACTGCGGTCGATTGTGGACACAGTTGTTTTAGACACACAGTAAATGCGTTACTCCAGTAAATCTAATTTATCTCTATTTGGCGCTTGTTGAGATAAATCAGTCAGTTATCGACGCTTGAACAACCAGGTAAGTTTTTAACAGCTTTTAAGTTTTAATCGACATAAAACTTGTTCGATAAGCAACGTCCTTTCAATTTTTCTTGAATTTCCCCGAAGTGGTACCTCCTGCCGAATTTCTGCTTTCGGTGTAACTCAGTACGACGGTCCGAGTGCAATAGCCACCCAACTGAGCTTGCCTTCCACGCAGCTAAAGTTTTTTGACCCCTTTTCCACGGTGTCCCGTTGACATATGCCGATGACACCGACTGCAGCAATCACTGCACGCGGTTGACTTTGAACATCAGGTTTTGTCCAACATTTTACTGCTAAGTGGTTCTATCCCATACCGAACATTTTCTGCTGTTCTTCAGGCGATTTGTTCGGGAAAAATGGTCAAAGTTACCAGTGGGTTGACTACGTTGTGTCAAATCCGGCTTTCGAGGTGCAACCGTCGTGACTCAGTCGTTGAGTGGAGACGTCGGAAGATGAAAGCCATCGGGTGTAGTGGGGGTGAATGTTGTTGTTTGACTAGGTTTTATATGCAGTAGATGTAATTAATGAAACACAACAGTAGAACCCGGAAGGATGCTGTCTCCTTAGTGCTGCCCCATTCTAATGTTTAACACGCTTATTTATTTGGTGTTGAGTTTGTCAGTCTAGACGTAAGGTCTTTTTTGTATTGGACTCTGTTGTTTCGTCTTCTGTTACCTTTTTCTCATGAATGCGCGTGAAAATCAACCGTTATTGCACCGCTGTCGATGATTATGTTCAGGGTTGCTGTCGCAAATTTTCTGCTCACTTTCAATTATTCTGAGCGATGCTGTAGAAGTACTCTTAGTCGAATACCGATTATCGTTTTATGTTGATTGTACTTAACGATCAAGTTCTTGCCTTATGCGCCAAAGGTGACCGTGTTTTTCACGCAACTTACTATTAACTTATAGTTGATTTTCTCATACCACATGAATATTGAGAAGCTGCCCATTTTCTGAATTCTGGGTAATACTGCATCAGTATGTAATGACGAAGAGCAGTTGAACACAAAACCTCATGTGGAGTGCAAACTTTCTTCAATCAGGATGAGATTTGGTGGCTTGCTATACAACCTTTGCAACGTGCATTTGAAGCACTCAAGGCATATACCATCCTTACCGGAGCTCGTGATTAAACCACCAAGGACCATTTGTAAGAACATCGGTGACATGATAAAGGTGGCACCAAAACGGGCATATTTGTTTGCAGAGTGATCTCTGATACAACTTCCGGAAGAATGGATTTCAATATCCGATTCCTTCTTTCTTTTGGCCCAGTTAACACGCATTCTTCGTTTTGTCTAGTTAGACAGAACGAATCGGTCGTTACCACAACAAAACATACAAAGGTGGTTAGTTTAGACGATGATATCGTCTAACTCAAGTGCGACATCCGTACGAAGACAAGTAACTTCATCCATTGCCAACTACCTGTTGATGATAGGTCACTTGTTTAACTCTGTCTACTCGTTCAGAGTGTTTTTGCATAGTCCAAGCTGCAGGTTATTGATGTTCAGCGAGACTACGGTGCATCGAATCTGCCAAACAGTGTTATGTGCACAAAAGCTGTGAATGCAACAAACTAACACACTGTCACTGATGAGGCCATTTTTGTTTGACTTATCTTCCGTTTTTATTTCACTATGTTTAGCTTATGTATCACCGTGATTACATTTTCTGTCCAAGCTACTATCCAGAGCTTGTTTGCTTGATAGCTCTGTGTTAAAATGCAAGTTTATTTGTGTCCTAGTCACCCCCTTCACATTCAGGCAGTTATGATTAATACGGTGCAAACATACGTTGAAGGCCGCAGTGCGTTGTGAAATGCGAAGGATGAGACAGCTGGAGAGAATGGTTTCTGATGAGTAAATAATTAGACCTTAAAACTGGAAAGGAGAAGATAATAGGAAATATCTTAATTGTTTTCATGATTCTACTTTCATGGTACGAGAAAGTATGTATCGCGAAAAAGCTGCATATCCAGGCCAGCAAATCAGCTTATAAGTGATCTAGCTCTGTCAGGTCTTTTAATACAGACTGTGTACTAGCAATTGCGATCCCCAGGATAACAGATTCGTCGTGTTCAACTCGGGCTGTTGAACCCAACCAACAAGGATATGCCAAGATCTACTCTAGTAACACAAATTCTGTTTTCTTTGGAATTTTACTTCAATGTCCCTTGCAGTTTTGGACTCCGTAACCGATGTGGTGGATATAAGACCGTCTGTACTCTATCTTGTCGTGGATTCCATTTAGGCAAGCTACCATACGTCAATCGTAGCCTCTTTCAAAAACTTCAACTACACGTCCGCGCTTAACCCCCTCCCCTTCGCTTTCGTTCGTCAACCGTGCCTGGTTTTTGAGTACTACAACATTTTTGCTAAGCTATTTGACGTACGCGATGTTGACACCCACAGAACGACTAACGATGTTGATTACTTCCTGTTCTCTGATCTTTGCATGCCAAACTCCATAGCCCTATTAAATTGCATAATGGCTGTTCTACCCTTTCGGTCGCAGTACACAGTCTGAATTAAAACATTTCGAGGGATCACTTTTCTAGCGTGACGATGCAGTGGATATATTTGGACGCCTAACACGGAAGAGCTTTTGCGTGAAAGTTACCTTATTGTGCCCGAAAGAGATAGTCACATGGGAAAAGGCATAAATCGTCTTCGTTCTAATCATATACTTTAAAATAATGTACGTTAAAGTCAAGTATGCTTACTGTCCCATATCATTGACATCACTTGTTCGTAGGTATGTCCTGGTTCCGAAGGCGCGTCCTATTTCGGAGACGAAGTTTACGGGCACGTGGTGAATTACAATTTCCATGTGAAGGATTCGCAGGCCCGCGGATTCCAAAGCCGTTTTAGCTTCTTGGTGGTCTGTTGGGATCGAGTCTATCTGCTCAATTTATGGCCGTTTCTTGTGAGTATTTTACTGAATCTTGATTTTATTAAATAACTTAGGATTTGTGTCTCATCAGTGTTCCAATTTTTCCTCGGCCTGTTTAACATAAGTCCAGATTTTCTAATCGAATGTCGCCGAACGTTTCCCGGAATATTTCACGGGACAGCACCCTTTAACCACAAATGTCTTGCTCCATGTCTCTTTGTCATCATACAATATTTGGTCACCCATCTATCACCATATCAGGCATTGTTTGGTGGTTGGTTCAATTTGTTATCATCCTGTATGAATTACATTACTGAGGCTTGAATTTCAACTTAGATTGTTCATTCTGTATACTTTTTATGTGTTGTTCCGATTATTGGTCGCATGAATCAAAGCGTACATGTGCCTCCTATCAGGTTTCTAATTTATCAAAAATGGCATCACGTATCATGCAAGCTGCGGAGCGTGTCTACGCCACCAAGGTCGCTGCTTGGAACACCTCCGTTTCTGCTGGTACGGGACCGAGCCAGTCAAACCCGCGACCAGTCTCAACTATTCCGATTGGGAGGCTCGCTACTCCACCCGCTCATCCTCCACCTGCCTTTTGCGGCCAAGCAATTGCTGCTGCCGGATCCACCACGGGAAAGGGTATTTCGGTGACTGGGGGACCAGCTACACGACATCGGCGTGCAGGGGAGGCGGACATGCGCTCGTTGGCCGATCTGACAAAAGATGATCAGGTGGTTGATTGGTTATTTTCACTCATTCCTGCCCCCCAATTAGGTAACAATAACCTCGAAGTTTGGCTGTTTTTGACCCTTCCGCAAAACTCGTTTTCGACGCATTGATCATACACGCCTACAATCTACAACGAGACCTTAAAGATGCTTTATTATGAACTGTTTTCCCTAACATACGCTCTATAGCGAAGCTGTTATGCGCACCAATAACCAGAGTACTCAGAGTTATCTTCACTTGTTTACTACTCATGCCAGAAATAGCCACAGCAAAACTAAGCATGTATGGTATTTGTGTGCAAGAAGCCAGTACGGTATAATTCCTTCGGTTAATAACAAAATTAAACTTCCGCATAGTAAACATTGAATGTGGGAGAATATATTCCATATTGCGTTAATGTTTATTGTTCGGTACTTTCTTAGTTAAGTAACAACGAGTTACTGTCGACAGAATAATCGGTTTTGCAATGTCTCAGCCTTCTCATGCGATTCATTGACCGTGGCTGAATTCAAGATTTACCGAATGTGTTCCTCACGTTCTGTTTGAGAAATTTTGCACATCGTTCAGTCGCTCTTTTGAAACGTGATTCAATAATGTTGTTACCTGCGTTACTCAATTTTTCTTTCGGCACTCTTGAGTTCTGTCGTCTAACAGTAAACCAACGCTTTTACACAGTAGTCCTTTCATTCATATGAATCCCTCGAACAAAGACCGCTTATCTCATTCCCAAAAACGTTTACTATTGAAGTAGATAGGGCTGATACTCTATTAGCGTCACTTTCTTTCAGTCAATCGAAGCTGAACGCCGTAAACTTCGTTTATTATCTCAGTGACGAATGCCCGAAAGTACTCCATCCACACCTAACGGTACGTTGTAACCCCACAACGCACCTAACAAAGTCACGCTAGCTATAAAGTAGAGGAACCATCATGCGACGTTAACATCATAAAAGGATTTAGCTGATATTCGACTTCACTTGTCAGATCCGCAAACGCTTACATTTACGCGACTGTGACAAGATTGAGTACTGGTGACGTTTACTTCACCTTGATTACCTTATTGTTACTCAAGAATGTTCGTATCAGTGCACTCATAACGGTTTCTTGTATGTCGCCAGCGTCTCATTCATAGAGTCAGCATAGTTTATGACTTTTTTGTTTCCATTCAAATTCATTTCATTATTAAATTAAAATTCCCCTGGACTGTGCTGCACATGCTTGACCCCGACAATATTTGTGTTACAGACCAGCGATGTATTTTTGTTATAGTAAGCCTTCCATTAGGTCAGCACAGGAAACCTTTCAATTAAAATTACCATTTCGGATAGTTGTGAACAGTGATGGTGTTGTTCGTAGCTCGGATTGATGGTTTCGGTTTTGGTATTCGGCGAACATACCAATACCGAAACTATCAACCCGAGCTACGAACAACACCATCAGTCCTCTCCAGATTCCCGTAGAATTCATAGGAAGTTAATTTTGCAAACAGCTGTTTTCGGTAATACTCATCAGGCTATTTCAATTACATAGGACAAGTGCGAGTTATATATGAAAATTATAACGTGTCAAATAGGTCATCAAAAAATCACAGGAATGCTACGGATCACAGTCTACTGGGGGAGGGTGGGGATGTTGGTGAATGTGTTGGAGCGTTACGCATGCCTGTCATGAGAGATGCGTTCATCAGTGTCGTGTGGTTCACGCTTGCACGGGTTTCAAATGGATGTGGAATGATTGGCCAGGGGAGGTGGAGGGTTTGTACGAATTGTTTTGGGGCACACAGACAGGGGTTGTGGAGTCTTATAGCAATAGCCTCGGCACTCTGACAGCTCTGGAACAGGATTGACGAACCTTGTAGATGACTCGGAACGCTTCATCCGGATTTATTTGATGGCCAGTGTCAAGTAAATGGGAGCCAATCGCACTGGAAATAGGCTTTCTCGATCCGTTGCGAAGCCACTTTGGTAGGTGTCCACGGATCCTCTCCGATAGCCGCCTTGTGGTTTCCTCAACACAATCTGCTTGACAACAACAGGTGAGAGAGTAGATATGGAAAGACGAAGAGAACTTGGACAAACTATCCTTAAGGC
>JTDE01021130.1:23497-48968 GCA_014338405.1 Paragonimus skrjabini miyazakii
AAGACACGATAAGTCTAGCTGCAGGGAAAGAACTCTCGACCGCGTTTGAAAGTCTACGACTAACTATTTCACCGTTAACCTCATCTCTATAAGAGGGACGGATGAAAACCGGCTTTTTCTCCGCTATCTGAACGAGTTCACGTTGCGTACCGGAATGCAGTTTTTTGTCTATGAATCTCTCAGGGTATCCATTTCCCATGAGAGTTTTTCGAATATGTCTTACTTCTTCCTGGAAAGTGTATGGTGTACATATCTTTTGCGTTCTGTTCAATAAACAATGTACCAAATTTCTGTGAAAATGTGTGTATTGACCCGTCTACGTCTTTTTTCTATGAATCGATCTTTGGATTGTTCTCTCTGATCGACGAAGCAACGCGACATCTAGGAATGAGAGTCTGTTGTGATGTTCTAGCTCTACGGTGAACTTCATATTTGGGTGCTTACACTACTTGATAGTAGGATATTCATTAGAGAATGCTTTCAAGTGTGATGAAAGGGCGTTCTTCTGTCGAGCACCCCTGAGAGAGTGTTTGGTTGCAGATGGGACGCAGTGTCGTCAACCGAATAGCTCAGTGAAAAGTCCGCCAAAAAACCCACGCCGGGTGAGAGGATTGTGTAAACGACGCGTTCGTTCACTTTGACGTATTCTATGTAGCTCGAGTTATGCAGTGAATTGGTCGACTAATGCAGCCGGCAATGTTTGGGTAACGTACCTCGTATGCCACCTAAGCGTTTGCTGCGTCGAACATTATTTACTGAGACCACCAACAGTCACGGGTTGTCCATGCAACAACCTAGCTACTCCACTGATGTGGTTAAGTGTTGTCCATCTAACCGGAAATATCGTGATCGCGCTGTTCGTTAGCTAGAAAGGCTTTCCAAGAATATAGTGTGTCGCAGTTAATACCATGCAGACATCCACAACGTTTATAGTTCTATTTAACTTTACTTATCTTCATTTCCCCTTCTGATTCTTCTATTTTACATCCCAAGCCATATTGTTAAATTGATGTATTCAGCTATTCGACACAGTAGCCTCTTTGTTGACGAAAAACTTCCTCTATGTTGTGCATTTGTTGTTGTTTCATCCGTTCGCTACTTATACCCGACATCTTTACCAGTTTTGTCATGGTTTGAAACTTTCTTCTGCTTATCGTGTTGTCGCATCAATAGCGTTTTTCTATTGGTTGTCAAGTGACTTCACCTTTGGACAGTTCAGTTAGTCTTATCAACCTCGAGGACCATATCTCATTCCCCACTGGTCCATCACACTGTCCTCTTATATAGCTGGACAGCTCGATCTTTATTAAACTCGCCTCAACTTTGTTTCTTATTAGTGTAATGACTAAACTTTCTTCAGTAAACCGTTCATCTTGTATATCGGCTCCGTTTTCGCTTCGACTCTTGCACTGTTTAGTGTTTATTTGACATCATGCATTATTCCTTTTTCTGATCCCATATAGTTGAAGTTTCCGCGGGCACTCACAAGTGAGGTTTGTCAGTTATCTGGTTTATTGTTCATCAACACGGCAAGAAGATAAATGCTGTGAGCTGTTAGCATTTCTTTTATTTTCGTCGGCCACCCACGTAAAGACATTGGTTGTGTGTAGAAACAAGGACAACGGTTTAACATGACGTATACTAACAAACCGGGGTCACCCCCACGGTAACGATACTGATCGCACCGGTACTTTTTGCGCACAGAGAAGTGGTCGATTCCGCTTGATTTGCATGGCTTGCGTGAATAACAAAAACCTCAGGTTTGGACTATGTAAAAACATAGTGAACGATGTTAGTGGGTTAACCAAGTGTGTGTTTAGCAATCAAAGACGCCGGATTCAGGCTTATCCGCAGTGTCGCTAGTGTTTGTTGGGTCGTCGCGTTCATGAACCGTCTAGGGATATGTTCTGCTATCCGTTGTTGCAAACTCCTGTCGGTTATACCACTGTACTTATCACCGCAACTGCAGATGAACTAGTAAATTAGATGAGAAGCAGAATAGTCTGTTGGATCACAATCGGTGACGTGGAAAACGATAGTGCGGGTGGACAGCAATAGTCACAATCCAGCAGCTGGATAGGTATGGTTTAAAGCTAACGGTTACTTTTGTTCGACATCCATTGCTGTGCGATCGCTTTCGAAAGTGAAATTCAACCAAATTTGCTTTTTGAAAGCAGTCTCAGTGTGAATTTGGGTCACCTATGACTTACTATGAATTTCTATAAATTCTTCTTGCAGATAACCGTTGACCACTCTCATTGCTCAAAAAAGCAATACGTTTACAGTTAATCAAACAAATATATCGACAGACAACCCTACGTGGTCCTTTTCTGTTTTGTGATACATCACCCGATTCTCTCCTCATGAAGACCATCTCCGGTTTACTGTTGGTTTTGTTTTTGCTGAGTGTGGTTTTTATCAAACCCATAGTCTCAGTGAGTTTCCAGTCGGGTTGAACTCGGGATAACACGTAGGCTGTTCTACAAAGAATATAGCCACTTCTCCATCGTGTATGAAACGTGTATCTACGTTTGTTAAAAGCTAACAGTTGTATGTATTTCGTGATCCAATAAATGGCAATAGAAAAATCTCCATTGACGAACCTTGTTTTTCACATGAATAATTACCAGTTCATTTAATCAATCTATTGAAACTACGATTGAACATTTATCTATTGGCTTTACCTCACTTTTGAAGATCCTCTCAGTGATATCCCCACTTGACTGTTTCATCATAGTCGACTGCTTTTTAAGTCATTCAACATCACATTGTTCGAACTTACAAGAGCACTGTCTAGATCTTCTAATGTCTAAGAAAACGTTTCCTATGGTGTCTATTATGCTGTCTTCTGTTACGACCCCACCTGATAGAGAAAGACAAGAACAACGCAAAGACTGCGAGTAGTATCTCTGTCACGAACGAACACAACGATATTGCAAGACGGTACGAAAATCAGAGCTCAAATATCGGATTCCAACTCTCGCAACTTAGAACCCCCCAACAAGCAAGGAGAAAGACGGCCTTCAGACGAACTTTATTTGCTGCCCAGCCCGAAGGCAAAATAGCGGTTTACAGCAATTATATTTATAGGTTTTGGGTGGCCTTGGGCCTAGGCTACCGAATGGACCAATCAGAAGCGACTGCAACTTCTCGGGTGTTCGATAATTCTGGCGGGCTTTCAAATTCCCAGAAAATGAAGAAATCCATTTTCCCTGCAAATAATGCAACTTTTTGGGAAAAAGTGCCTTTTCCTAACATCTTCGCTCGCTGAAGTTGGAAAGAATAAAATTGAGTCTGTCTAAATATGCATTCCAGTGATCGATTTACTTGCCGGAATTGCATGAGCTCTGTTGAAGATTGAACGGTAACCACGTTTAGCGAGTGTCTTCCTTTGCTGACTTCTTACCTGAGCTAATATTCAATCTGTACTGGTGTGAAGTTCAGAACTTTTCTCTGGCTGTTTTAAGTTACCCTTCATGGTATGGCGATATGCGCAAAAGTGCCAGTTGAATTATCGTCCCACAGTGTTCAGTGTGTCTGCCACTTAATTTCTGATGTTTTCATCGTTAATGTTCAGTCGTAGCCTGTTGTGTTGTCGTATAACATGAACCTTCGTTTATGAGTAGTACAACGCGTACATTCGGGAACTAAGGGGGCAGGTCACTACGCCAGGAAGATTAGGGATCAGAGGCGATTGTTGGAACAGTGAGTATGCACTGTGGGGTACGTGTCATCAGGACTAATAACAATACACTGATGTCCGATGTGTGTGGATATACGTCAGCCATACAAATCAGTATACGCCCTCATTGTCCTGTATTTTCACACTACATGTACGGGATTTCATGCAATAAACAACTTCACAGATCAAGCGTATTTTGCGGTCACAACGGTGTGACCTTCCAAGCAGACGTGGTTTCAACGTCCTCGCAAACTGCGCTCGACGTACAGGGGTTGTAGGTATCCCACAAGCGCGACTAGCCTGTGTGGTTCTTCGGAGCCTTCCCTCATAAGACTGTAATTATAACATGTTGAATAAATTCATGATAGATGATCGGTAGGTTGTCGGTTTAGTATTGATTTTGAGTTGCTTTTGAATCTGGGTCATATTTTAAGGCAGCTGGTCGGTATATATATATTATCTTTATGGTTTTATTGCCGTGTACGCAGATAACCCTGATGATTAGTCTAGGAAGGTTATTTTCGAGCTAATTTCTTTGATGCATTTTCGAATTTCGATGGAAATTGACACCGACTGAATATTGTCACTTTTATGAGACTGATAGTTTATGATACGTCCCGATTTCGTAAACGGGTTAACATGCTGAACTTTCCTGACAGACTGTTTGAAACTGTGACCTGCGAGACAGTAGGAGATAGGATTCTCTCTACAAGGTTAGCTCTGCTGTATACTCGTATAGTTGTACTTCATTAACTGTACCCGCCATTTGTGTGACCCACGGCCCTATCCTACACCTTATATGAGCGCCGTGCGACCACCGTTTCAGGCTTTCATTTGCTAATTTTGATTGTTAGGATGACATGGAAAGGAACCTTATATATATATATATGTTCTTGAAAATCAGTATTTTTAAGCAGTTTTTCTTAATTTCATGGCTACTTCAGCTCATGGAACTCTTATTTCCAATTTTTTGTGTTACGCTCTTCTCATAGATATTTTGTCGTATACATGCATGGTTTACTTGGCTGTTGCGAGCTGGATCTCGCCGATGGTCAGTCCTTCCGTCGCTCACTGCACCGCCGGATGAAGACAACTTGATCGAACAAGAAGAACGTCTGGCATGTGCTGCGGGCCTAACAAGCTCCGATCACCTCGGTTCTGGACTCACTATGGTTAATTTGGGTACCACATGTTCAAAAATGTCCACCCTACCCGCTGGTACTGGCCAGTGCCAGGCTGACAGTGTTACTTTTTCCGGTGGCAGCCAGCTTGTTACACCCTTGGGGAATATTGGGACGTCTACCATGGGGATTGGCAAGAGTTTAGGCTTATCCGATGGATCTTTGGAGGGTGAGACAGAAATGTAAGTCTGTTCATGAATAAGTCGGCTTATTTCCGATTAAACGACATTTTGACTCTTTTTCTTGTATTTCGATGTAGTTTTATTTTATATCTAAATATTAAACTAATCTGGTCTACCGTTACTATTCTACTGGTATCTGCTTTCTCTTCTGTACGCCAAGACCATCGTTTTTCCTCTTCGCATCTTACATCAGTCGGTTGCGACATCGGCAAGTAACACTTCAATTAGCCGATGGTTTGTTCATTCTCAGATTCGGCCTCTTTCGCTGCACCTTTATCCCTCTCTGTTTCTTGGTCTTCACTGTTTAGGTTTTATGGTTTGTTATTTTGTTTCCCTTTTCCAGTGTATGTTTTATCCTGTTTCAACGCAAAACGTGTAGTAAGTAATACGAAGGACTAACTCAAAGTACAGGGGTAAATTACGTCAATCTGTGATTGTAGTTTTTGCCGGATCCTTCTTGAATCGAAGTAAGACGCCCTAGTTTCGTTCTTGTTGTGCTCGTCAGTAGTGCGTACCCTCGCCCTATCTGATACTTTAGATCCGATCTACGTTCCCTTTAGTCAACCTTCTTAGTCACCGCGCATTCCACCCCACGTTGATGAACGACTGCGTTATCATGTATAAACAGCCAGCCACAGTCGCTTGTGATTAATGCTCAAGTTGGCGGATTGCAGTGGTCAGCATGATTGTCACATGAAAATGTGATTGGAATTTAAATCCAAGTCATGGCTAGTACACACATTACTGGTAAATCCTATCAAGGAGGGTCAACTGAACCGTCTATCGGTATGCAAACGTCGCAGCCAACTGTCAGTATTTTTCAGTCCATATCAGCTGAATGCCTTATTACATGCCAGCACACCAATCTGCCTGTTATCGGTTTCGAATAACATCGTAAATAAACAACTAGAATAAGTTAACGATGTTTGTCTTCACCTCACGTGAATGAGGACTTCTTGGCGTCTCTCCTTAAATATTTCTAAATGTTGTTGTTTCCACGTTAGTCGCGTCTAGTCTCCTCAGAACAAACCAGGGATTGCTTTTTTACGATTGTCTTAATCTCGTATTTTCTTGCTTTGCAGCGCTTTGCTGGTTCTGACGCGTCTGTTATCCTCTTTGGGTGTAGAAGCGTTTAAAGGTCTGGCCCAACACGTCGCCATCGGCAACCAGTTAGTTGTTCAGCCATTGAAAAACAACTTGCACGGTTGCCTGGTCGTTGCCGCCGTTGCTAAACTACTTCCCAAAGGATGTTTGAAACAAGTCTGTTGCCTCCTTATCGGATTCCATTTTTGTATTCCAACTATTACGTATGTATGCACACTGACACGGACTTTATTGTTTTCTCTATTGATACCACAGATTGTTTGCAGTTCGGAATACCTTCCGCCGTTTCGGTGTAACTTGCTCAGTTTGACTGTCGATGCTGCGCCAATGGAGCCGGCGGATCGTGTCCTGTTTCTCGTGGTCTATCCTCAACCGTGGGACGCTCCGAGTGGAATCACTACGACCGTTGAAAACTTTGTCAATTCTGTTAGTGTCTGTCTTCACCGTATTGGTTGTCGTTTATGTCTTGATACAATTTCAGGAAAGCGTTGATCACTCGTTTAGGTAAAAGCGAGATTATGCATGGCATCAGTTGGACCCCCGCGGGCAGTGGCAACTTGTGAACGATAATGTTAGCCCATCAGAAATAGTCACTGGGGAAATTCGACTCTTCACAAATATCCGTGTTCTCACTATAACGGTTGACAGTGATCTAAATGCCATCGAAACTGATTTATATATGAAATTAATGCCGCTTTCTGACGAATTGCAATGACTCACCACTGCTGTATAACCAATCATCAAGGATATGAATGGGCAGCCAATAGGAATGTAGCACACACCACCTGAAGCAGCTCGACAGCCGGCCATAGTTCAAAATTATGCCACCAACCACGGATATTTCCGCTGTTATCAACAGTAATGTTTGATCTTTTTTTCTCAAGCAACAAAAGTAACATTTGTCAAGAACACGATGCATTACCCCAATTGTAAAACATGGCCTTTGATAACAATCATTAGCTTACAGTAGCAGACTTGCACATTAAGACAAATAGGTATTTTTGTAAATCTTAAACACACTTTCTCTCACGAACAATGTGTCTGCGAGATAGAGATATAGGAGAGATTTGGTTATCTCTAATAGAGGGTTTATTTAATTAATGATGGCTTATGCCTGTTTATTGTTTTTGCTCTACATCTTGATGGAGCCTGACATGTAACGGATTGGTCAGCCAAAGGTGTTTCCCCATCATACGGAATCAAAACACACACACATCACAATGACTAAATCAAATCAATTAACTTGGAAAAACCCCATCCTTCTGAACAAGGTAAGCGACCAGTTAACACAGGAACAAACAAGAAAGTTGTTCCCTCGGAGCGACTAAAACGTTTTTTAACCATCGTGACGATTTATATAGATAACTAACTACTGAGGAATGAATGACGTATAACCAATGCACAATGCATCAAAATGAGAAAATTCTGGAGAAGACACATGGGCACCAAAGTTGTTGCATGTTTGTAATCGCGTTAATAATCTTGGCTGAGTTGTTTAGGTTAGAACCATCAGAGGCTTTCACATCGTGCAGTGGGCACCTAATTCATCGTCATCGTAGACAGCAATACATCAGTGTTTCACACGGATGCCTAACTGCCACACAGCCACGAAGGAAAAAAAGGAGAGAGAAAAATAACTATATGAGAAGAGAATAAAAAAAGAAGGGGAGGGGAATGAATCTAACTACTAAAAATAGTTACGTTTTTATTCAAACGTACAACATCTAGGCGCCTACGCCTTGCAAACAAACAACCGAGCTGTAAGTGAAAGTAAGGCGTCATCAGCAAGACAGCCGCTGGTAATTAACGAGAAACCAGATGTGTACATTAGAGCGGAAATCACTACTTGGCTGTATATATATATATATATATATATATAATATAATGGGGAAAATGTTTAAAACATTTCCTATTGTTGTACACATAACTAATATCTTTGAGCACAGGTCTTCACAATTTGGGAACTCATCACGAGCGTTAGGTACCGGACACTTTGTTCCCGTGAATGCTAAAGATTATGCCAACCTACTGCAACTTCGAGTTCTACGTTGCTGTGCACATGCATAAAATCCATCTTATTGCACTCTAGTCTTATAAATGCGGTTGCCCAATTCAGCTGTAATTTATTTTCCGTTCAGTTTTTACTCCGGTAGACCTGTAATAGCGATTCCATATAATTAATCCAGCGATACCTAGCATATTTTCCCACACAGCTGCTGTGCGTCTTCTTGAATCACATCGAACGTTGCATATAGTCCACGACCTCAACACTGTATCTGCTTTTATTATAGACCGTTACAACTACCGTTCTTTCAGCGTTTCGTTGGAATGCTGTTAAAAGCACTTGCTATTCCACACAGTTGGTTTACCTACTCGTTCCAGTAAGAACATGCTAGTTCAATTACGTATTCTGGAATTCCTTTTACACTCCATGACGAGTGAAGCGCATGGTGCCACAATCACTGTTGTGCGCTCACGCATTCAGTGGTAAGAATGCACACACAAACGAAGTGCAGTCCATCAATCAACAGAGCAGCAACTCAGTTCCTACAGTTGACCAAACTATTCCTAAGATGTCACGTCGATTATGTTGAGCGGGAAGACATCACGTGACGCGGGTGGGGAATGGGTTAGCCCATTAGTCGATTGAGAACGCACCAGAACATTGCACTGTATGACGTAGCCTGTATATTTTGCCAACGTCGTTCTGCACGATCGAACCACACGTTTAAGTAACATCAAGAGTTAACGTACACTGAACCTAATTACAAATTCAATGCACGTTCGCACATTTGATCCTAACAGGACGGTCTGCTACCACATCATGCGCTTCACGTTAGACTCTGTTGAACGTCACATTTTGAGCAACAGTGAGTGACTCACGATGGACCGATGAAATATCTGCCCAAATCGCTGGACTCAATTCTCTTAGATGTTTTCGGAGGACATAGGAAGTGTATATTAACAGTTTACGGAAAACATGACGAATGAATGTTGTATTGTTTTCTGATAATCATTCTCAGAAACTGTATGTCGCTATTTGAATCATATATTTCTGTGTAGACAATTTTGGCCAACTTTCTAACCAGTTGAATTGAAACCTAGATACCGTCTTTAATATAAATGGAGTCTTTTGTTACGTTTGTAACGGTTAAGTACCCTGCGCTAAATCATCCATTAATTGCCTGTCTATGTCAGTAGATCAGTCGAACTGCGCTAAGTTTCGAAAGCAATCCGCACGCCCCTGGCAACAGTCGGGACTGCATTGGAATTAGGTAACCATTACCAAGTTTGCCATCAAGAGACAAAATGGACCAACTCTTCATCAGTTACTCTGGAAGCCGTGTAAAATTGCCTTCCACCACAACTAACAACCGACGGGGTGGAAGCGTAACCTACGCACTTAAGACGTTAACTATTATTGACAACCATTCAGCGTAGAAGTTCTCTGATAAACCTCTTCGCTAGGTTAGAAAGTCTAATTCGTGCGAACGCTGTCATCACTGCAGTCTCATTGTTCCAGAAGTTAACGTTAACGAAATTGTGACGAAAAGTCGTCTAATAAAACAAAATCTTTATCGCCCAACCCATACATTCTCACGCACGCGCTCGCGTACATGAACCAGAATTCAAGCCGACAAACACAGCGACGGTTTCCACTCACACATCGTGTGTATTTCTGTCTGGCTTTGTGCGTGGGTTATTTTGCTTGTTATTTCTCGCCTGTTGGTCCGATTTCATCCAGCGATGACTCGTCCTTGTTGTCCACACTCTACCCGCTGTCGGCTTTGATCATATCTCACCACCGCCTCAAGATATCCTGCTGTGTTGGAATAACTGTGCCTCCGATCTGGTCATCCATCACAAAATGCTCTAACCCGGTCAGATGGACTTACTGAAAGTCCTAACTGATGCATTGCTTTGAAATAGGATCGCGATTTATACCACGCAACTAGAAGTGAATGCCCTTAACTTGTAGTAAAATCCAACCATCTGGAAAATGTCAGGATTGTCTAATTATTAACGGCCTAATTTTGCTCGTTGTTTTACATAAAAACCCAAGATTTAGTGCATACAGCCTACCTTATGGCCTATTTACATTACAGCACAGTCTGTAGTGGAAAACTGTAGACCAGCTTATACTCAGATCCCTCCATCACTAAGTCTCATTTAGCCAGTTTCTTTGATATCGTGCTTCTGTGTATAGCGCGGGGAGTACTTGATATCATCGATTATTGTTTTACTAATGACACAACAAAGCCTGAATCTGAACTCCCTGTCGGAAATTTGCGACCTGGATGTGTCTGTCTCAAAACTACTCTTATTACATCACAAGCACTTTGTTCGATTACTTACCGGTTTAGTGGTTGGCTTTCTATCAGTAATTACTACACCACGATCAAGATTGCTGCAGTTATGTTAAGGCGGGATAAACACATTGACAATCTTCCGGAAACTTCGGTTGCCTCGTTGAATGAGTCGGTTTACTTAGTCTTGTCATGCCGTGCGATCAACGTTTTAGTTTGTTCTTGACTGATTGATCGAAAAAACGGCTCTATCGTTGGTGCGTGTTTCCGGGCCCTTCATTACAGTCGTCTCCAATCTTTGAGTGTTGTAGCTGTTGTGTGTGGCGGACTAGGCATTTTCGTTTACGTGAGGGCGCGTTTAACCGAATGTGTGAGCGGATGTATCATGAAGGCTTCCGATACTTTTTGTAGTTAAATACTTCCTTTGCTGCGTTAATGAACATTGTCTACAAAGCACAAAATTTTGCCAATTACGAATGAGGCCAAAAGACGATTTGAATTGTTTTTTCATGTAGCGATCCAGCACTTCGCCTGTTTGGTCCCCAATAAACTGACGAGTTATGTCACATAACAGATTAACAGAAACCTCTCTTTCTCATCCCTTTCAGTCTGTCTTCACTTGCAAAGTGATGAGTGCTAGCATAGTGGTTGACCTTTCTCGAAGCAGATGTTTATTTGAAGGATTCAAACACTATTTCGTATTGACCATGATTATCTTGCGCCAGACTGTTTGCAATTAAGATAATGTGTCAGATCATCAACACATTTTCATCGTTAGCCTGAAATGTCCACCTGGATATTAATGTACAATGAAAATGGATAAAATAACGCTTAGCAGTACACTGAGACTCCATGTATTACGACCTAAAAACGTCTGCTAAAAACTTGACGCCTTCAGCTAGCCAGATGATACGCTTGCAAAATCTTCGATGTTCGAACTAGTTTTGTTTGTTAAGAATTTCAACGGTTTGTTATAAACCATGACCCGTATTAATTTATTGGGTAAAGTCTTCCAATGTAGAGTGTTAAGTGGTAGATGACTTTTCACTCACTGTTTTGAAAAAAAATTGCTTGTTTTTCAAAATGTTGTAGAGCCTTGGGAAAACAGAAAAACGTCTCCTAGTCATGTGAAAGTTTACAAAATGCGTAGAAATAGCACGAATTTATTGCTTGATTTGTTATTCGCATACCCTTGGTAACGGTTGAAATGGCGCATTCAGTTACAGACGGAAGTCAACTTTTATTTCTATTTTTCACATTTCTGTTTCTTCAGGGACTGATTCTATAGTGCCAGAAAGGTGTCGTTTTAATTGTTTCTTTCACTGTATCGTGTAGACAGGCTGATCCCACTAGTTTCGTCCGAGGATCTGGCAGCTGTGGTGGATAGTTTGATAGAGAATATTATGATGAGTGAGTCTGTTGTTGAGATCTCCAGGGCCACGGCTATCTGTCTTGCCAACACCGAAAATGATAATATTCTGTAAGATACAAGCAAGTAGGTATTAACCTATGCGCGGAAAAGAGCAATTTCACAACTAAGGCTTTTAGCGGAGCTTTTGTTGATGAAATGTAATGATTTTATCAAGTAATTGCTCTGTCAAATCCTTGAAATGGACGTTGTTAAGTTCGACCTGACCCAGAAATTAATATAGTTGCATTCAAACGTCGTAGTGTCGTCGTCTGAAAAGACTAAAATCGACGCAGATAATATGTCACCTATCCTTTGTAGAACAGATTGCGTGAAAGAGGAAAACTGTTATGTGCCAGAGGAATAACGGTTAATTACAGAATGTGTTAAGGAAGTAATTTAGTTTCCATTGTTCGTCGGTCGGTGAACCCGTTGGCTGAATGCCAGCAATTTGTAATGTTTCTTCTCTCACAGCGGTGTGACCATCATACTTAGCCTTCTTCTTGATTGTTGGGACTTACCAATAACGCACGACCGAGCAAGATTGCGAATGATTATTGAGGTATTCTCGGATAAACCCTAGACGGATATTATTAAGACCGTTGGATTAGAGAGGATTGAGGTTGATGTTTCCGCTCTCTCTCAAGAAGGCACACAGGATCAGCAACTTTTTGCATGTGTGCATACTTCATTAATTTGACTTGACCTTCCGCAGAATAACGTTTTAACATGGCTTAACTTCTTAAAGTTTCTCCGTGATAAGACGCAACAAAACTAACATTCCAGACTTCGATTTAACAAATCCTAATATTTATGGCCATGGTTGCATAGCTCTAATTGATTTACTAGCGATGGTCTAATCTGACTTTGTCTACAAGCACGTTTAGGTATCAAATTAAGTTACTGATGAATCTTTCTTTGTGCCTTGCTCTCTCTCTCACCATACAGCTCCAATTTCGTCTGTTCTCCACCTTGCCACCCGTCGATCCGGATTTAGCCACGTTGAAAACCATTGTTCAACAAGGTGGGGAAGTTCCATCTATCAGTGGTGCTTCCTCTTCATCTATCCCATCGGAGTGTGGTGCGTTTGTCAATCGGGTTTTACAGCTGCTCAGCTTGCAGCCCCCGCTACCGACCTCTACGCTAGATCTAGCGCTCTCTTCTGCTCGTCAAGAGTGGATCAATCGTGCTCGTTTGTTATACTCGTTCAAACGTTGTCAAGTGAGTGACATTCTTGCTATTTACATTCCGATCTTGATGTTTCTTGTTTGTTATGGTTCGAAATACTTGGTCACAGACACCCGTGGGCTTTTACTAAGCTCGAATCAACTCGATAGCTAGGGCACCGACTTTGAACTTGAACGGCCTGGTCCATGTGGACTGTCCTTTTCTGTGATCAGAAAACCTGATAGCTTAAATCGCATAGCAAGCGACACCTTCTTGGTGGGCAGCCTGGTGGCTTCGCCGAGCACGAGTGCATCCAGGATTGTTATTTAGGAAGCACTGTACGTTTGTGGTAGCAGCATTGTGTGAACAACGACGAAACCCAGTTACGTGTGTTCTGAACGGGCAGTCTATGTTTGCGTTGAGTAACTTCTTGTCGTCTATCAAGGCGGCTTGATCGCATTTCAGATTGACGTGCACATAGTGTTCTGCTTGTGCTTCCTCAGTGTGGGTGGAAAAGATAGTAGGGCGAGCATAACCTAAATCAACATGGAAGAATTAACGCCAGGTCTTGTTCCTGGTTGAGATTCAATAATTCTAGCTTGCAGATCCTGAGGGTAATGAGTGAAGTTCGTGTTAGTTTGCCTGTGTACATTTGCGTTGTTCTCATCAACCGCTCTTCATCATCTTCCCTGACGGCAACATATCAGTGGTTCTCACTAATGCTTAGCTGCCACACAAACATGAAATAAAAAGGAAATCCTGCACAGAAAGAGAGAGAGAGAGAGGAAAACGATGGAGAGGAAAAGGGACCTAACTACTAGAAATAGCTAGGTCTACATTCAGTCACTCAACATCAAGATGTCTACACCTTACAAACAAACAACCGGGCTATAAATGAAAGTAAGACGTCATCAGTAGGACAGCTTCCTTACGGCTTCCACTGCCCCCGCGTCCTTAAGCTCACGTACTTCACAAACGACTCGACCAAACAACGACAACATTCATGCCACTGAGTTCGGTTAGCCGCCATCCCACCTAAAGTCTCCTGTCACCGACTCTGCGAGTCGTAAGGTCCCCAGCCTGAGAGGCGAACCTCATCTACAGTGGCCAACCACTGATTTCTCTACGTCGGGTCGTCATCTGTATACTCCGCATTTTACGCCTGTCGGCCACGAGTGCTCGGTATGGCAGGCGACTAGTTGGAATCCTTATTACATGGCCTAACCACTTAAGTATGTGCAAATGTGACGATTAAACAAAAGAATTTGTTTGACAATCACTGCAAAACACTCGCTTCCCAACCTCCTCATCGCCTACTCCTTGTTACTACCCGATACGAGCGGTCGAACGCAGACATCGATGTTCTGATATCTGAAGACGCTTCCCGCTTTCTATCCTAAGTGGCCAGGTTTCATTGCTGCAGAGTAAGATAGCCCTCACTGTCACCTTATATACGCTACCCTTAAGCTTCAGAGAGATACGTATCTATCGCCACATGTGCACCGGATTACTCTAGCCTGAGAGATACGCGCTTCTGTATCATTCCGTACATTTCTGCCGCCGCCATTGATGCAACTTTCCAGGTACACAAACGGGTCAACAACCTCCATGATTTTATTATCTAGCATCATGTCTACGTGATCACAGCAATCTTGCAGAATCACTTTGAGACTTCAAAGCGTATTTCGAAGCACTTGGCAGAGTGCAAAATAGCATTGTTTGTTCTGCTTGAACGTTGTCAAACAACAGCAGCATGTCATCAGCATAATCAAGACCAGTCAGTCTTTCACAACGTGACCTCGACAAGGTTAAGAAACGAATATCTGACAATGACGGTTGATTCACTCAGTCCTATGGATTGGTCAGATTGGCATGTTTGAGCCATGTGCCGAGGATGCCAACTGGTTCTATCCCACAGCGAACACTTTCTACTGTTCCTCAAGCGACAGTGCGTCCATATAATTTGTTGGTGCACCTCTGCATTTAAGTGACTCCAAAAGTTTGGACCGATCCACCGAATCAAACGCACCTTTATAGTCGGGAAATACAGTAATTGTTGGCCGGTGGTACACATGACGCTGCTCTAGAATTTGGCGAAGAGTAAAAATTTGATCAGTGCATCTCCGCCTGGGACAAAACTCTGCTTGTTCATCGCCAACATTTGCCACCCGAGCTGCAGTAAGTCGAAGAAGTATAATGGACATCAGAACCCTGGTTATGACTGGAGTTAAGCTAATTCCTCTATAGCTTTCGTAAGAGCTCCTGACATCTTTCTGGAATATGGGAACTATTATCGAGTGGCCTCAGCACGGAGGGATGGTCTCCGTCCTCCACACAAGTTTGAACAACTGCGTCAACGCCTCTGCTAACGCTTCCCTTCGTTATTTGAAAAGTGACGGCACGAGACCATTCGTACCAGCAGCCCTATTACGTTTGAGAACCGAAATACAATTACGAACTTCACTTTTAGCGGGTGGTCCTAAATCTACCGACCGAGGTAACAAGTTTGTGGTGGTGACACAGTAGAGGCAGAAGGTCAGCTAAATTAATCTTCAAAGTGTTCCACTGTAAGGTTCTGAACTTATTATAGATCAGTATGCCATCTGCCTCGCTGACAGTTTCACTGACAGACGATCGCTTTGGGTCAGTGGCACAGATAATCTTGAAGAGTCTACCAGTGGTCCGTGAAGCAAAAACCGTTTCCATTTCCTTAACTTTTTCCATTAGTCTAGCCTGACAGTCGGCGAGTAGGCTACGCCTAACTTTCCTACAGATCCCTCCTAAACTTGCTATATGAACTACCAAGAGGAATGTTCCGTTTGACATCTAACGACTGTGGAGATTTCTGTGGGATCCAGTGTTTGTTCAACTCACGAACGGCTGCGCCACGTGCTACAGTGCTTGCCTCATGAATGACCTGTGGGGCCTGGGTAAAGGAGGTATTAAGATCTTCGGGATGAGAACTGCTAAGGGTGCTTTCTAGACATGTTTGGTACTTACGCTCACGCAATTGTGGACCCATTTATTTGTTGGCATTTTTAATGCTGAGTGAACTGTCTGTCTGAATGCAGAGCCACTGCTTTCTGCGTGTAACCGAGTTGTGTTCAGGGGGCGATCTCGAACTTTCCGCTGTTAGTTGCCGTATGTTTATGCTTTATTCCAGCAGAACTATGTGTACCACTGCCGTCGCAGCCGGAGGTGCTTCAGGTCCCAGTATGTGTTTACTCAGTTAGACAGGATTGGAACTTTTCTCTCACCTTATCGGTATGGTTGATAGTGTTATTTTACTTGGAGTGTGTATTCTGCAAACAAATATAAATGCACACACCTAATCAGTTATTTCAAGCTAGTAAGAGGCGTAAACACTGCTTTGTATTTCATTGTTCGTAGTTGTGCTTCATCAGAATTTGTGAGATTTTGTTGCTTTGATATTAACGTCACAGCTCCGCGAAAGTGCTGTCAGACACCTTTCGGGACAAACTGCAGTGAATTCCGGTTAACACGCAAGTTCCTTAGTGTTACGAAAAGTGATTTGACAGAATGATGCATAACGAGTTTTTATTCTGCGTTCTGCTTGATTCTTGATTCGCCACCTTTTGCGGTATCACTAGTCGCCGTACTTTGTAACATACACTTGTTAATTTGTTGAATGAATTGATCACTGTTTTATGTTGAACTCGGCAAACAACTTCCATCTTTGGCTATGCGTGCTGCAGAGCGTAGATGCCGTATGACCTAAACGCCCATGCGATCATACACAGGGGGTAACGGAAACGTTCGTTGTGCACCTTCCCTGTTAAGTGCTATAGTTAACCCTCTGATTCAGTTGAAGTGAAGACTACACAACTAAATAAACCCCCAGTTGGGTTGAAACAGAACCATGTATGTGAAAAATTGACTATTCTCGGTCAGTTTTTAAATGCTCGATTAGGAAACGAACAAAAATATCAGTCCTGGAATGTTCCACGTTTGTATCAAGGAGAATGCGTGTGGGACATTATATCCATCGAGAACCACATCAATGTCTTCAAAAATTCATTCCCACGACACGTGTGCTATTGACGAAAGCCAACCAATTTTAGGCTCAGGTTGGCATGAACGAATCTACCTGCTTCTTCGGTTGGCTCAAGTGATTCAATACCCACCATTTCACTGGTGAGTTTGGCTCACGCAACCAATGGACGATTATTCTTCAGGAGACTCTTGATGAGTTTCCTAGCTAACCTTTACAACTCTTATGAGAAGGGGCTTCATCCTTACTTTATCTTTAAGAATGAAACCTGTAGCAAAGAGAAGCCTAACTGACAGCGCATCATTGTGATATTTTGTTAAAACGCAAATAGATCTGACCACTGATCGCACTTAATGGTCTGGAAATCAACGAAATTTGTATGCATTGAAGAGTGTCCAATATCTGTGTGTGTTGTGTACAGCTAACTGCAAGGCATGGAGGATCAGTAGTGTGTTCGTGCTACAACTCCCTAACTTTGATGAAGCCATGATAACCTAGAATCACATAATCCTTTTGATAATTGAAACTTGTCAGTGTCAGATTGGTCAAACTTATGGGGTCTAGTTATGTAACATCGATCACGTGGGTTGTAGACGTTTGTGGAAAAAATTGGCACGTCTACTTAGCAGATCGATCCGGGGTATGAATGCATGGCCACGGGAGGTACAGTGTTTTGACCAGATGTTTCTGCGCTCATAATGGCAGTGCGCGTAAACGGACTACAATAGCTTCTGCGATGGCTAGCAAACGAACTTTGACACACTCCGCTTGCGACCCGCAGTCTCGACTGTTAATTACTACGTCAAGTTTGCTAGTTATGTTTTCAGCAGAGCTGTCGCCTTTGAATGATGATGAAATATAGATAGGTCTTTTGTCCACAATTAGTTGTCTATCTTCTTTTGTGTTAATTAGCATGTGACTACAGATAAACTGCTCTGGATGACTATTTTCAAGGAGTGTATTAAATATACTATTTCTCCTCTTCTACAGTGTCACTCAAGCATATTTCACAGCTCTATTTAGTAAACACTCGACCAAGTTTCTATTTTGTTTTAAAGGTACAAAGCTACTAAAGATGGTGCACTGCCCCTATCAAGTCGCTTCACAATATACTTTACGTTGCACCGTGTCTTTTTCATGACATGATGTGAGCACGTACCTGCGGACGATTCGGGTCCCAGAGTATAGCGGATATTTTCGTGAGCACAGACGAAGTGCATCAGCGTTTCACTGAAGCTTTCCGTTCATTCCTATCATTAAAACAAGAAAGCGAATGAATTTATGTTAATTCGTCACTTCCTATATTTCGTTAACAGTTGGCGTTCCCCTGGAGCGGCTAGTTGACCAAAAGCCTGTGTTTTTGGTACTCTATTTAGCTGTGGGTAACCTGAATGTACCCCGTAATCCGATCGATCACATGATCATGGACACTGGTAGTGAACAAGTTCATAAGTCCAATTCCATTATCTAATATTTTGTAATTGATTTTTTTCAAGATTGCTTCACATGTTCTCAAAGTTGATTTGCTTTTGTTTTCAAATTATCACTCTAAACATATTGATCACGTGATCTTTTTTTGCATCTCCCAGGGTCCTACTCTAAGTAATGAGGAGACCACTCGTTGGGCAGAGGTGTCTGCAGTCATTGACTGTACTGAACCAGAGAACTCAAACGTGGTTCGGTTTTGGCAAGGTGCTCTGAGTCAGTACTCACGACAGAACACCTGTCACGCACGCCGACGTCCAACAACATCAGCTGCTAATTCCCGAAAAGGATCTTGTTGTTCCAGCGTGGTTGATCTAGCTACAGCTATGACTACTGCTTCGTTGATGGACTAATTGTGATTTGCTTTGGAACCTACTTACGCCTTCGTCAGTAACTTTGTACATGTCTATAATTTTCCTTTCAGTTATTCAGTAATACATTGCATAATATGCTGTCTTAATTGGTTACGTGTACTACTAATTGATAGTGTGGGAGATTTGTGAATTTTAGATTAGATTCGGTAGTGAAAATTCTTAACCTTGACTGGATTCGAACCAGCAACTGGAAACTTATGCTCTTACACCACAATTACTGTTCCCGCAGAGCTACGACGCCGTGCTGAGATCACATTTAAATTCTATTGCTTACCAAACCCACTATGTCAGATGAACTCCACCAAACGATGTGGAAGGTATACTCTGTCGGTGTATTGCTCAAACAGTTAATACTGGGATTGCTAGAACAAGCATTCTATGGACGAGATTCTTCTCTCACACTCTGGTCAATCGTATGATGTGAACATTGCAAAAAGTTCGGGCAAAAATACAAAAAGTTGCTATCCGAAGAACGGGTGTGTAATGTCTGTTGAAATCATGGCAATCTCAGCATCACGTTAGTCGCTGACGCTTGACAGTTAACGAAGCTTCTATGGATTTAAGCAGGCTGAATTTGGTTCCATGAGGTGATCGTTCTCTAACAGATGTCTATTACTGGAGGAAGAAATTTTGTGGGAATGATCATCGACTAGCATGGTTGCCTGAGATTTACTGGTCGCTAACCATTTTGGACTATATCCACTTATGCTTGTTTGATGCTTTTTATCAGTTTTGTTTGCCCGCAGCAACAGGTAAAACTGTAAATTATATGAGAAGCGAAAACTGTAAGACTCCTCCCCTTTATTGATAATAACGCCAACTTCCTGATCCCATTCGGTGTATTCATGTCTGCAGCGTCCTGCAGGTCCTCAGTTGCTGCTTTGTAATGCTGGTTTGTTCAGTGCAGCAGATTATCTCCCTTGTGCGACATGTCGAGAATTACGTTTTTTTCGGCACAGTTGTTGTTTATCGTTTTTGCTTCGCTTTTTCCCCACGTCGTTTAATGATGACATCGCAATAAGCACTCACTCGTAAGTCTTCCTACTTCACCAATTGTGTCCGGGATGCAGATAGCCCGAGCCCAATGGGAAAGTGTTCTCGCCAAGGCTCGGTTATGAGCAGATGGTGGGAGGTTCATGAAATTCAGCTACAACCGTGTCCATGATATCTTACGATAAGTCGTGTCAAGTTTTTCCTGTATCAGTGCGTATGAATTGCCCATTCAAAAAGGTCAGACGACCGTTCTCTTCTAACTCATTTGCACGAACTTTTTGTCATCTTCATCTCACAGGTGTGATTGTTGAGAGTGTAAGAACTTGATCCATCCCATAAAATACATACCCCTTATACAACGCTCAAATGCATGAGCGGTACAAAATACTGGAATTCACCACTGCACAGTTGGGTCTAATCGAAAATCCCGGCTATTCATTGGTTTTCACTGTGATTAGTGTTCAGTTAAATCATCACATTTGTAAGGATTATCCAGTTGCCGATAAACGGATTAAGAGTAACAACGTTAAGAGCAAGTTGCAATATTCTACGTTTCAACCACCTCTTTTGGCCTTTCTCAGGAGTATTGTAATTGATTACAACACTACTGAGGAAGGCCACACGAGGTGGTTGAAACGTAAAGTATTACAACTTGCCAGTCACTTTGTGTCATTCTCAATTCATTTATCAATAATGCGTTAAGCACGACGCCCAAACTGTTTGACTTCAGCGTTCTAACTTTGGTGCGGATATTTTAAAACTGATTGTCATCAGTTTGCGTTTTGCCAGTGACAATATCGGCGGAATTTATGCTAGTAGCACTCGATTTCCACATACGTTTTTTGGCGATACAAAACTAGTTCTAAAAACGTGTCACTTCGCTTCGTTATCCTACAGCTTCGAGCCCTCAGTTACCTCTTTAAGTTAGGTTTATTGATTAACGCAAAATTTAATTGCGCCTTAGTGGCGATAATTAACTCATGACTGAACTTGAAGGCCCTACTGTTTGTGTCGTGTCACATTAGACATTTCACGGTGGTGTCAGCCCCAGCACGATCGCACTATGCATACCTTATCCCCTCAGCAATACAAAAAACAGACAGTTGGAAGTATCGTGTGTGGCTTTGTTTTGTCTGTACTCTTCTCTTTTCTCTCAATCTTTTTTCTTGTATGTTTTGACACCCACCGGCATGACTAGAGGCCACATGTATGTCCGTTATCTAGCGATAAAATCCGTGATTGTTTCAATGCATTGTTTTCGTTTGCTTGCCTTTGTCAGTTCATGAAATTGCCTGGCTAGTCAAAATTCACTCCTGGATAGTATTATTTCGGTCAGGAACTAGGCAGAGACATGGTCATTCACACACAGTATATCAAACATATCTAAACAAGGTATCACCTAACACCCTGAGACCATGTGGACTCGGTTTGGTTGACCATAAATGAATGGCTATTTTGCAACACAGTTTGCACAATGACAATGGAGGCCTACCTCATATTTTTTTGGTTTGTGATAGCACTTTGGGTTGTAGGTTTCATTCATATTGTCTTTCGATCATGTTCAACTCACTAGTTCATCGTCATGAGTTAACTATCCCAGTTTGCCGTCCTTAACCTATAAAGGACATCGTACGAAATGATAAATTGCAACCAACAGCCATAAGGCACATTACAACGAATTATGTACAGTGCACTCGTTATGTGATATATAAGTATGCTGCGTAAGTTGATGCAGCTTTTGAAACACTAGCGACATTTCCGAAGAAATCTAATTTAGCGTGTTGGATTGCTCATCCTCTGTTATGAAATATATGTCTGCCTATCCCTAGTATCCATGTCAAGGGTAACTTGCCAAAGTTGCAATGTCAGATCAGCTGCTTGGTTTGCAGATACTACTTCTGGGCATGTCCATTCTCGAACAGCATACCAGTGTCAATTGTAACAGCTTTATCAGTGAATGAATTCAAACATGACCTTGACGCAAATATTCGGGACGTCAGGCCCAACCATCTTTTAGTTACTGTACGCGTGACGTCACAAAGTTGTTGCTTGTTAAAGTTCGCTTGCTGACTATCTGAATTTGATACCCTCCACAGATTTTTTCTTTACTGACCGTTCAACATAATCATTATCAGCCTTCTCCAGTCTGAATTGTCCATGAACCTAGTAATTATACGGCGAATTACATTTGGGACACTTAAAAACGAACTAGACTGCCTAATGAGACATGTTACTGCATCCAACACTGTGTCGAAAACGGAGCAGAGAACTCAAAATACGCAAGGCAATAAAGTAGTCAAAGTCACAATCACGTCATAGCAATAGTCGCGTTTGAAGAGCTTCACAGTCGGGATAAAAAGTAACAATTTTCATGCACTTCATCAAAAATTATAATAAAGTTGATCTTTTTGTATGCATATCTTTAACACATGCGCGGAGTATTCCATCGTGGAAAAAGCGCATTACTAACTACCAATACACCAAGCCACGTGATTCTGACTGCTTTCTCAATGGGCTCTTATGACTCGCACCACAGTTAGGGCCGTGTTGATTTGGTCGGAACTGAGGTGTAATTCAGATGTTGAAAGCGACGGTCTGACGTTGCGTGTGGAACAGACTCGTGTTGCCCTGGTTACTACCCGTGGTCTCATCGCTCTTGACATCCTGTTATCTATCTTCTTTAGGGTTTCAACGATTTTGCACTCCTTAACATTGTAGTCTATTTTCAGGGATTTCTGATTCTTACCATGTGTTTATGTGAGCACCGATCTTACGTGAGAGAAGGGAATCAAAAATGGTACACTGAATGGTGAATGATTAGCAAAGTGAACGTGCCGAACGATAGAAAAGCAGGTCGTTAACTACCACCTACCGTATTCTCTCGTACAGTGAGACGTGTAATACCTCACCATATCTTACGGCCCACGGTTGTCGCGTCAACAAATTTCGCAAATGCCCTACAAAATATGTATAGACTAAGCTAATCACTTCGAACATTACCAGTGAGTCATAGAACACGAAGTGTAGCAAATGTGTTTTCGATAAAATCTCGTCAGTTATAAAGCAAAATAAAACTGAAAGTGGTTACATGCGAAACTCGGTATTGATCAAAAGTCACAATGTTTCATTTTTGTGTTGGTGAACGCCAGTTGGGTGTTAACTACCTATGTATCGATCGGGTGAGTGACCTAATGACCAAGGCGGTTGAAATGATTGAACGTAGCTTATCTGCCGACACATGGTTGGAGGTACGTAATCGAATGGCAATGGCTTCGGCAGTGGCGAACGAGTTTTGACCAATTCAATGGAACCCTGTAGACAACGGCGAACGATCGATCTATGTTGAGCTGGTGGTCTTCGTCAGCCAGGTGAACTACAATGGTACTCGTGATTGGTTTTGTTTCACCTGTCCCGATCCATGCTGAATAATGTTCTCTGATTCTTTTAGACAAATAACAAGTCGCACGACTCATGTGGTCTGCTGAACAATAGTAAACAAACGAGCAAATCACCACAGATAAGTTGTGGATCGGCAGTTTATTCTTCGGACTTAGAGTGATCAGCGGTGAACTTGTGAATGAAATAACTAGTCTGGCTGCATTGAACGTTCTCTTAAGGGAACTAGTAAGCCGACGTTTCAGTGTGCTGGCCAACGTATCTCACATGTATGACAATCACATGAAAATGGGCCTTCTATCAACCCATTGAACAATAACTGATGCTTGATCTGCTTTTATATGTCAGGGTAGCCATTCTGTTATAGAGTACAGGTTACAAACTGTAGCTCATGTTCCAAAGCATCAGTTGGACAGCTTTTTCTCGCTGTATTCTCCAAACATTTGACCAGACTTCATTTGTATTCTACGTTAATAAAACCATAAAAGTTGCTGTTGTCTTACGATGAATGGGGTGTTTCAAACTTCCGTCAGCTCTTCTACTCAGAGAGACGTCCACGATATGGAAAAGATCATCCGAATCCAGTTCTGAGGTGAAATCTATCAGCTGACGGTTGAATCTTTAATAGCTAATATATCATTAACATAACGCCGGTAAAAAGCCATTTTATCTATAACAGTGCTTAGCATCGTTCGTCCCAACTTGCCCATAAAAATATCTGCCAGCAATAAAATGGCATAAGTAATATATTGTTTTCACAAGTGGCACATTAATAAGCAGGGAAATTACGTCAACAGGACACATGATTTCATTGTCGTCGCGAATGTCACGTACTGCATTAAACTGTATCTCACAGGCTGTGATCACAAGTTTTCCTCCGAACTGGCTACATCTCGGGAAGTCATTGTGCTAAACGGTTATATGGCGAATTCTTCATGACCAAAATAGGGCATAGAAGGCAGGTAGGTTAACGAATCTTCAGTAGCCGACAGTGGCTAGGAATAATGGTGCACGTGGGTCCGGCAAGTGTTATGGCTTGGTCTTTGAACCGTTTCAGATTACTAGTTATCTGCGTCTCTATTACATGACCCAACCTTGTGTGGGCAGGAAAGCTTTGTTTCACCGCTTCAACCACATCGACTATTAGCTGACTCACCCGATCGATAGGTACGCAGATAACACACAATTGGCGTTCACAAACACAAAAATGAGTGTGATTTTTGGCCACTACCACGTTTCGCATGTAACCGCTTTTATTTTGCTTTATAACTGAGCTAGTTACTAATGAGTAGCATATAATTAAAAAGAAGTATTGAGTGTTGCAACTAGACTAAATTCAGCTTGTCTTTTTAACAAGCCCTCCGATGAGGGTATACCATAGTCGAGTCAATTACTGTGCTAGGTGCGACGACCGCCAAACTGAGAATGCTGTGGTGTCGTGCAGGTGATGGTTCAACTCGAATGGTGCTCTACGCACACAAACCCGGTCGTTGTAGGATACGAGAACTTTCAACAAAGTATCTACGGCACTTCACCACCATTATAAGTAAGTTTGGAGGGCAATGACTGATTTCATAAACGAAAACGTCGTCGCGGGCAGGATTCGAACCTGCGCGGGGAAACCCCATTGGATTTCTAGTCCAACGCCTTAACCACTCGGCCACCACGACACACCAGGCGGCTGCTTGCTACCTATTGATTTAATATTGAAGGTTATTTATTTGTATTTATTAATATATATGAGGCAAGGGTCACACCACTTGTCCATGTTGCTACCATACGGCCTGGGTATGTCTTATCACTTAATTCTATCCCTCATTAATTGTGTCTGATCATTATCCTGATTCTCGCTAGGCACAACACTGATGCGAAATCTCACAGCTGCAGCAGCTTTCTTAAACTTGGGAACGATCGTCCCAAGTAACGATGAGAAGGCTTTTTGACAATCACGCAAATGAGGTAGGATCCCTTCGCGGTTAGCACTGAAAACTTCAACTTAGCCATTGAGGGGTTTAGAAGCTACATTCAGGCGTACGACAAGTTGCCTACATAAACTGGTTCAGAAGTTGTTCAACAGGTGATAAAAGATACATCCATATTAGTGGGGTAGCTGTATTCGAGGTCATTGTTAGTTTTTTCCGTCATGCGTTGCGGATCGAGAGAAGTCTGTGTTAAATGAT
>JTDE01021131.1:0-19887 GCA_014338405.1 Paragonimus skrjabini miyazakii
TTGCTTGTACAATTTTTTGTTGAATGTGAACAAGGTTGAGTACAGACAAAGTTCAAGACCCGATAGAATTTCGGAAGGTGACAAATTAGTACGTGCATTATTGAGAACAAAGAAGAGTATTGTGAAGCCCAGCAGGCACCACTGCCTTATCATACTAGGGGGTGTTTCCGGTTGCCCTGGAACACCATACAGAATAAGTTATGAAATATGATTGCTGCTAGTTTGGAGGCCACATTCCGTTGTGAATTATATACATTTGGAATAGTAAATGTCTTAGGTTTCCGGTTATGTTACCGGTCGTCCTGGAACACGTTCCTAGAAGTGAGCAGTTAGTTGTCTTCTCAAGTTTCCTTTTAAAGTTTTAGAGGAAACAGTTTTTTGTAGTTGGAAAAATTAATTAGAAAATATAAGCCCTTATTACAAATAGTCGTTGATTGTTACGCTTGCCAAGATTTGCTATCAATTAATGTTTGCCTGTGATAATTGAATATTTTAACTGGTTCTGTAATACAAAGCGTAATCATATCTCTATATCTGCTTCATAACCATTAACAGCTGAAAGTACCACTGTAAATAGTCTCAACATTAACTCATAGCTCCGAGTTACACTCGACCTGAAAGGTTTTGCGACAACTGACTGATGACTAGTTATCAACTGGTCTGAGTTACAGAAACAACGAAGAAGTGAAACCAAATGGTGTAGTCAAAGGAAATTTCAAATGCGCAGCTTGCGGTGTTAAACAAAGGTGGAACAAGTAATCTGGTGGATTAAGAGACACATGATTCGCATTCTGAACTAGCAATTACTTAATCTTGGCTGACCAAAAACAGCAGTTTAACCGAAAAATCAACAGATAGCAGGCTTTCACCTGTTGTAATAGTTTCTGCATCTAAAACATCGGTACCTTCAGAGCAACAGATCCAGTTGTAGAGTAAAATGCAGCGACTGGATTATATCAGTTCACTTTTCCCTGTGGCTGCTCTCCGGGTAGGTTTTGATAACTGCACGTGATGAATCCGTAAACGATCCAGCGTCATTATCCACCAGAATTCAAAGTTGGCTAACCGCTGTGTTGATTGAGGGCGCACCACTAACGGTCTACTTGTCTGTGACCTCTGACGTACGTTTTTGTGAGCTGTGTGTTCTGAAGATTAGGCTACGTTGCTGGCATTCTGATTGTTAGATCACGCATCCTACCTTGGGTGAGAGATTGCGATCTTCAGTTCGTGAGTGGACATGAAGTTGACGCTGGAAAAATTTACTGTTGACCAGTGATATTGGTTTTTAACCAAACAGCCAAGATGAACTTGCGATTGTACTTCGCAACAGCTTACAACCCAATATTAGGCTTATTAGTGGATTCCAGGAGGACAGTCAATTGTCAGTTTTGGGCGTCCGACTTGCTAGACATAAAGATGACTTCATTGAGAGAGGCATCCAACATAAATGAGCATGGGATAAACACATGATCGTTGTCAAACGTTTTACACCAATTAGTTACAAACATAAGCTTTCACTGAATTCAAGCCATTCACATCATCTAATGAGCTAAAAATATGTCTGAAGAGCTCAATTAAATCAAATCGCCTCTTAACCAGAATAAGTACTATATACGCTTTATTGACAGGTGTTTAAAACAAACGAAAGCCAAACCAACCGTCATAACATAATGCGGGCCTATATCTGTCATTTAGTTGAGGATACCTTACACTCCTCACAGATTCCTAACTAAGCAACATATTTGGATCAACTGTGCTTATTGCACCATGGTCAACAGTGTGTGTATTATCGATTGCGAAAAACCTCCCTTATCAAACTAATTGTAAACTTACCCACATATATGAACTAAAGAAAGTTAGCAGTACAGTGAGGATAATGCACTAATAAATCTCACGGCAACACACGGAATAGCCTCTGTATAACAAAAATGAAATGGCTGAGAAGGCTATGACAAAACACTTGTCCGAGTCTGGTTAGACAGTACATCCGGAGCCTGTGAACAAAAGGCGTTTTAGTTATTTGTTAGAAGTTAACCATATGTCTCAAGGAACAACGTTTGCAACTCACTGTTCAGTGGTCGGCTATTACGGCTAATAACTTCTGACTTCTTACCGGACTCATAATGACGTTATGCTTAATTTGCCGGTGGTGCTCTAACAATTATTGGCAAATTAACTTCTGTTCAATTCACCTGTTGATCAACTTATGTGCGTACGAAATTTAACTAACTTGCCAATCTGCCTATTACTCGTCAACCCCCTCCCAGATGTCTATTTTATTTCCTCATTGAATGAACTAACCTTCAGGCATGCCAATCTCATCTCTACAGCCGACTCATGACTGCTGACTAAACAACCTATATTGTTTTGTCCACATGCATTCAAATGTTTCTCTGGCTTTTTATCAATCTCTGTTTGTAACTTACGAAACCGTAGTAAATCTTGCTCGAGCGTACGTTTCATACAACAATGTTACTGTCTTTCAACTTCATACGGGGCAACAAGCTTCCACCCTTGATGTCCACTGTGATAACCACACAATGAATAATGAGAAACGAAAGCTTGATAAAAATGCTGGTCTTAAGTATTATTCTATTGAGGTCATACGCCATGCGAGAAATGAAATGTGTGTGCTATAGCAAAGATTGTGCAGTCCATGACATAGAATATATAGGATATTAAACCTAGTTTTCGTGGTGTTGCTTTACCTGTCACAACAACAAAAGTCCACGGCAATCTGATAGCTTTAACAAAAGACTGCATATGTTGAAATTAGGTTTTTGTACCTAGAATCCGGTTGTTTTTACACCCGACAGGCTGTCACATTTCACAACTCCTTTGCGCTGTATTGCGGCGGGTCGGCTTCACTGTGATAGCCATAGCAACTGTGACGAAAGTTAACAAAATTTTATTTGAGGTTCTTGGTTGCTGTTCCGCAGCCAACTCAATGGGGAAGCAATCAGTTATTTTCCACAACAGATGCCATGTTGCTACCAATGCATCTTCCCTTACGTTAAATTATTTTCACTGAAGTAAGGTGTCACAGTAACCACGATCGCAGTTGCAAAACGAAATCAGTTTCACGTCACGTCGGAGGTTGCCCGATCACCGCTTGAAAAATATCTTTACTGATGAGTAGTCGGGGATTTGGTTTATTTCAATTTGAACATCACCCACAATTAATCGCAGCTGTCGCATTCTCATAGAATATCCAGTCGGCTCCTTTCAAACGTGAGGTCAATGGCGCAGTGGTAAACACGGTTGCCTCATGAATAGCGTGTCCGTGGTTCAAGTCCCGGTAGTGGCGATGATATGCACTACTGACGAGCTCTAATGAGAGCGAAACTAGAGTCTAGTGCTTCTTTTCGAAAGGGGCCGACTGGATAGTCTATGAGAATGCGACAGCTGTGATCAATTGTGGGTGATGTTCAAATTGAAATATCTTTACATAAACTGAATCTCACTCACAACTGATCAAAACTTTCAGATTCACATAGACGTTTAAGCGAATTTGCCGACCCTTATAGTTCCAAATTGATGAGAAGTAGTAAGTTTTGAGTCATTAATTGAAGTTACCAGGGCACTTACTGTGCCTGTTTTCGGGGAAATGGGGCAAATAGGATGTTATTCACTAGTCAACATTGGTAGCCGTTTGCACAAAATACTCCAGTAGTACCTAATGCGAGCACAATGGAACAGAAGTCAACGTATTTTTCTTAAGTATGGCTGGGGTTGAAATAGGAGAACTACTGGTGATTCATAAAAGAGCAAAACTTGAGATTAATGCCTCTTTAAGGAAGGGGTCGGCTTAATTGTCAACGGAAATTGGAAGGCTTTAATTAGTTCCGTCATATCATTATTCGGACGTAGGCGTTTTGACGAACAGTATGTTTCCGGTCATTCATCATCGGGCCAATTACATAACAGTTCATATCATCAGGGTTGTCAACCGAGCAAGATCAAGAGCACTTAATCACATAAGGATATACAGAGGATGCAGCATACCTTCTGGTGGAAAATATGCACTGGAAGACAACTGAGAACAAAACCGAATAGACAGGATTTCGAAATTTATTGTGGGTTTGAAAAAATAAAGTGTACTCAGCATGAGATTGAGAAAAGAATTAGTGGTAGTTCAGAAAACGACGGTGAAAAGCAAAAGAAAGTTGTTCACCGGAAGCATGCAGATAAGTTAGATGAAAAAAAGAATTGATCGATAACATTAATCCATTGCACATAATAGTCATTCAACGGTACACTTAACAAAATCAATATAAACAAAAATATTGCGACCCTCTTTTAGCTTCTAAATTCAATCTGGAACATGATCGATCAAAACCTGAACGAATGGCAACATTGTGACATATAACTCAGCCATACAACAGGTTCCTATAAGATATCTCAAAGTGCTTTGTGTGACCACATTGTGAGAACCGTTAGACTACCCGAGTCGAGTGGTTAACGGGGTTCATTTACGACAGGTATTGGGATTTTCGACTATTTAGGCTACGTAAAACGATATAAATCATCCATTTTTCTCGTGACTGGATAGGAGCAAATGATTACGGTTTGACGATTTTACACTGATTTAATTTGCCTGTTACGATTTAATACAATACAAAAGTTGTTTTTACAAATTACGCTGGCTGGGAATAATAGACATTCACCTTGCGTTGAACACGACGGATAAAATTGAATATAACCAAAATGAGTTTGTAACCACGTAAAATCCATAACAGGTCTTCTTGAAATAATACAAATGTCATGAGCTGTACAGAACTACTGCCCTCATGATAAAATTAAACTGCACAATAATATTATATGAGATTATCCTGCAAACAAATACGTGCTTTTCAGTCGTAGCTGTTGTCTTTATTCGTCAAAATATCTTTACTTTGTGATAACTGACGTCGAAATATACATTAATGTTCAATATTTTTTTATTCTAAAAACTTCAACAACCTAAAATGAGTTCAGAACGATGGACGCTTCAAAAGTTATTATTTGAAGGATACCTGACTTCCCAGGTTCGAGATCAGAACATTTAATTTAATAAGGTTTCTACAGCCTATTCTCAACTATTAGCTATCGGATTACACATTATCAACAACATTTGTGTTTAAGTGCTGTACATCTGTCAGTATAGAGTAAATAATACCGTGGCAGTAATTACGAGTATACATGAGATTTGTCTTTCGAAATATTTTACTGTTGATATCCAACTGTACGCTCTATATCAATGTAAGTGAACCCATGAATGTCAAAAGCGTCATCTGTTTTATCCTCACTACCGCTTACCAGGAGATTGTTTTTTATTGTTGTATTTGATTACACTAGTGTCGATAGAGACTGCGATTTCAGAAACCTGAAAACAAGTAGAGGTGTAAACTTTCTCATGAACTCTACTGGTTATCGTTTTTCAATTTCGAAGACTGTTTCACTCCGAACTGACCAGACACCAATACCGAGAATGACTAAACCATCAACTAATCCATTTATGCGGTTTTTTCATATACAGGAATACCAAACAAATGAAATATGTATGAAGTCATTGTCAACAGGGAATTGGTGGGCGCCCCAATCTAAGCCACTGGAACAGTTTGAAGGAAAACCATTAAGGTAATCCTTGAAATAAACGGTCATCTGTTCTATTTCTTGTTCAATATGATATTTCGACTGTTCAGATGTGCCCTGAGAATTTCAGAGAAGTCAAGCTTAGTTAACAGCCTGGCTTTCCGCACAAATATAATAAAATTCATAGAAAACTAGTTACTCACTAAAGGTAGGGGATTCTGATTAAGAAATATTGATTTTTCGAAAAACCTCATGAATTTATTAGATGTAGAAGGCGTTTTAGCGAACAGTGTGTTTTTGGCCATTAATCATCAGGTCAGTTACACACTATTTTATATCATCACGTTCGTCAACCGAGAAAAATCAAAGGCAATCAGTCACATAAATACGTCGAGAGGCTGCGAATTGGAAGACAATTCGATGGCAAAATTCACCTCCGGAGGTGTCAAGTGGGTAACTTGGGTCCGTGGTTATGGTAGAGCCTGAGTAAATTTCTAATGAGTGCACAACTGTGGATTTCGCAACTGAATTCCGATCTCTTCCGTGGTGGTTAGAATACGAGATTAGATTCCTCTGGGTAGGAAATCCACTTTCGGTAAGAATTGGTGATCTGAATCAACAAGGCGTGCCGGAATTGCACTCGAACTGGACTTCACCTCACCCTCAGTCAGCCATGTGTGGTGGTACTCACGTCTTTCGTAGAGGATACGTGTTGACCGTTGAGCCACTGACATCATAGTAGACAGGACTGATTCATCGTATGTAAACGCCCAACCACAAAATACTAGTTTGCATATCTGTACAACATAACATTCTGGATGACTTCGATCCAGAAGCAATCAGGACGACAATGAAAGTTGACCGGGACGTAGTTCACTGAAAAATTCAGCCTGCACAGGGTGATATGTAAGTAATGGTCAAGAGTGAGACATATTGCAGATAATGAACAGCCTCTCAACTATCAGGATAGGCAGTTTAAAACGCTGTTGAGCACACATGAGTCGGAGGCAACGCGAGTATAGATTGGTTACAGATGTGTTGGATATGAGATTAGGACAATGACAACTTGACACACAATGAACAAATGTAAAAGCAACAAGCGCCTGTGAACGTTAATCAACATTTTATGCTTTTATGTCGAGGATGAAGCTGAAAACAGGTGGATGTTGGCGATAGAATGGTTCTGTCCAGTAAATTTTGAAAAAAAAATATCTTCAGCATCTTCAACAATAGGCGAAAACCGGGTTTTGAGAATGCCTCAACCATTTCAACCAGTCTCCATCTCATCGTGTAAATTACACAGGGATATATTTGATGAGTTCGCATACTTCGGTACAGTACGAAGACCTGCTTGAATCATGTTCGGACACTTATTTGCAGTAACAGGTAGCAAGTAACTAATTTGTTTTTCTGGAACAAGTTTCGGCCGCCATCTTTTACGGATCAGCTCCAATGAAGAAAATTTCAGGAAAAATGCGTGTCTCTAGTTCACTTTTTCGCGCCTCTCGATGATCATCTTCAACGCTTGAATCAGGGCAAAAATTATAGTTCATGCTGGATGTGGGTATCAGACTACCGGAACTAAATTTGATCGACTACTAAAACAACTTATTCAAAGGAACGCCCTTTCAATCACTCACGCTTTCTACCAGTTTGCCGTATATTGAGACAAGTTGTTTCTCATGTTATACCGAACTAGAAAAATCGAACTGCCAGTCCTGCATGCTAAACACTAACTGTCCCCGGCAATGCTTTTACCTGTGCAAATAAACGACCCGCACAATTTCCAAAGTCGGTAGGTCGAGACGGTGATCTGATGTGTCTCCCAACCGCTACCCTAAAACAGACAGAAGCACGCACAAGGCACTATTTGTATATGACAAGAGAAAGATTGATTTGCCTTCAGCTGGACAGAAAGCGGAAGAGTTTCGGATTAGGTTTGTAACGCACTGCTAGTAAATGTAGGTTACACGCAAAATTCTGCTCATTATTTGCTAATATCGGCAAGTAGTTTCAAGTAACTTGTAGCATCTGGCACACGGTGTGACGAACTCAAGGGTAGTTTACAAGATAGTCAAAAGAACTGTTTTAATGATGCTTGTAGCCCAAACAATATGCAGACAAGGATGTATAGGTGCAACATGGAAACAGTGGTCGACTGGACACGAACCATTTCCTGAGAAGTCTAAGCTGTTAACGATCATGGGAGTTAATGTTTCAGTCGATCTAAATGCTCCCAGAAGTGACAGATGAAGGCGACTTTTCCCTTTGCAAAAAGTACCGGTTTGAATCTGAGGTTTGTTATCCTCTAACTGTTGAGTCTAAACAAATAACTAGCTATCGCATGCCATTCATTTGAAATTCGACGTCAAAAGATACCTCAAGCAACGTTTCGCAGTCCATTTGTTGCACCCCCATAGAAAAATTCTAACAAACCAAGCTATGCAATAGAAATCTGAAAACATACGTCGCGAGATGCTAACATTTCGTTCACTCTCTTCAATCACAAACGTAAAACATTGGAATATATAGGACATGCGGATAGCAACAACAAAAGAAACAATCAACGATTGGGTTTACATGAAACAAGGACTGTTATCAGTTCCAAGGCAGACAAACTGCGTGAGTCAACAGTTTATGCACACACACAGGACCGGACGGCGAGTATTGATTAACATAGCTTCGGCAAACCACTTCGGATTCCGATTACGCAACAACACTTGAAACGAATTGGCGGGGTCAATAACGTGACCTGTTTCCATGATGTGCTTTGCTGTGGATGAGGTCGGATTTCGTCTCACTCGTCCTGTTGCCATTGTCTGTTGCGTCTTGGCGCGCATCAACCACATAGGCATATGTTCAGCCATTCTTTGTCGTAGGCACGGGTCTGTTCTGCCGATATAGACGTCACCGCAACTGCAAGTGAACTGATAGATTACATGTGAGACAAAACATCTCGGTAGGACACGATTGTGAATAAGCTGACACTTCGACCCAACCCTATCACTACAATAACGTTCCATTTCCATGCATCAAAACTGATGGCCGACCATTCACCTATCTGGTTAGCAGACCCTGCGCTTTAAGTATCCCACCAACACACACATCTTGTAATCACTTCCCAAGACCATAAAGACCGACGTTTACGAGCAGCACGAGCTAACCCATGGTCTGACAATTCCGGTCCAGGCAGCGCACAGTCTCTGCTGCGCGATTTTCACATTCACTCATCCGACTCACAGTGAACCCGTTCTCCCGTGGTTATCAATGCTACATGCACACACGCGTACGCACGCGTGCATTCGTTGTGTGATCCTCACGTGCTTCACTGACAAGCGTCTGAGACCCAGACACGCCAGTGACCGAAGCACGACGGCAAAACTTCCAGTGTCACGTCTCTGGAAGCAAAAACTTCAGCAACATGCTAAGGCAACAGCCCTACAGCTCCACATTCTACAAACCTGATCCTCCCTATTCGACACATTCAGCCTCGTTAATCTGGATGTTGCAACTGGATATTGAACTTGGTCAACCCACTTGCTTGGGCAAACCAGTCAAGCAGGGCAAATGAATGACCGCGACTGAGCCTTTAGGTTCATTACACCACAATGGGCCAATACGCCAGGTTATACAATACATACGTCCCTTTATTCAAATGTGTAGTTACGTGGTGATTGAGTGATATCTTCTGCTCTCACTTCGTAAACGTTTGACAAACTTTTCTGACGTTTGCAAAGTGGACCGATAAACAAATCAGTGCACTTTTTACGTGCGCCGTTAAGAACTTTGCATGTGGGACAACGTTTACAAAAGTGCATAGGCTAACCTAAAATGCCTCTGTGTACTTTGTCGCATCTGGCCCCGTACGTGGTGACAACGACAAACAAATAAATCTTATTTTGAACCCGGTGAGGCAAAACAACTTACCGTTAAACACGCGTCGGGGTATGTGCGTAGGCTGTACCATGTGCGGTCGAAGACCTTACGCATTTTAGGAACAGCACACTTCTTATAACTCTATACATCGATGCGTCTGTTTTAAAAGCCAGGATTTTTCAGTCCGATTAATTTTCCTGCAATACAAATTACTCTGCCTGATTACTGATTCCGTTACGATCCATTCACTGGCAATTTATGTTGGCACACCCGTGCTGAAAAAGCCACAAAACTATGATGAAGAAATCGACATAGTATGCACAACAGAAGTTGTCAGCAGTAATTCACTGAAAGTCACGATATTCTGCACACATAAAATGTGGAGACATTGCGGACAAAGTATCTGTCCTATACACAGGTTTAGAAATGACCGCTCTGGTTGTTTCGCAAAGGTAGCATCTGAAGTTGTTGTAGGTTATGTAACGACAAAATCTAAGATTGCCTGTTTTGTGGAAAGTGTACGTATTAGAGTTGATGGATTTCCCATTACTAACTTGAACTTCCGTGCAACGGCAAGAACTACCACAATGACTACAAAACCATTTCTCTACCGTCAAGCCAATTCGTTTCAAATAGAATTCAGTGTAACGTATGGCTCAATTGAACATCGCTTCCAGACTAACATGACAGATACTGGACTTCTCGCTAAGTCACAAAATGCCTACATTAGTGGTGTTGTTGCATCCTAAACTGCTGAACGCTGGTTAGGTTTTGGTCAAGGCTTCCAAAAGAAGGACCAATCACTACTATTATCTACTGCTGCAGTGAGGACGAACGAACGAACTATGCTGCTCACACTACTAATCAGTAGTGAGGCAGGGGCATTTATTTGGGTAATAAAGTAACATGGGAAAAACAAGAAACATTGGAGTGCACTCTATCATAAAATGGTGCATTACGTACATTAATTTGGCATGTTCAACCGTAGCCAACTTAACATCCCTGAATCAGTCTTGTATGCGGACGAATGGTTTTGTTTGTGGTAGTGTTGAAGCGTATACCCAGTGTGTTGATTCTCCGAATAAACAATCTTTGCACCGCCCGCGTTATTGGCACACATCGCTAAGGCGTACCTACAGCCTTTTGTATGAATAATAGCCAGATGCTACCCCGTGAACGTAGATACTTATTCAAGAGGCTAGTGGAATATCTAGTCGAATGTAAGTTTAACGCCATGTTTAAAGGCTCTGTATTAGACTAGTTATTTGCTAACCATTGAAATCCGTATGATTCACCTCGATTAGTTTGTTGTTCGCTTCACTTGTTCTCCGTTCACCGAACACTATCACGTCACCAATGCTGCTCCGTACCTGAGACTAACAAATTAGTGAGTCCTGTGTTCAGAGGACATGAATATACCATTGACCTACGCGAATTGTTTTAATCGATGCACTGTCAGTGAATATTTGCCATTCATTCATAAGTCATCTGTCGACTGCTATCCCGAAAATATTAATCTATTCGCATTCACATGAAACCGGAGATTATTATATTTTATTAGACGTATTTATAAAATGTGCAGACATGGGACTACAAGGGAGTACGATTTTACAATCAATGTCAGTATTGATAGTGAGGATGTGGTTACGTTAGTAATGGCAGTTAAGTTTGGCGTGTCACATTAATGCAGCTAAACGCTTGCTGCTATCCCCACATTAGTGATCGGTGGCTTGAAACAGAATCTGGTCGTAGAGTTTACTTTGAGCAGATATAGAGATGTCCAATCCTCGATCAGTCTTGGGAGAAATACCTAGTTCTGGTATGATTGTCTTCGTTCTGCATCTTATAAGTAATCGAGTTTGTCATGGTCATATCCGATGGTATGCATATTTCATCATCAAACGTGAACAAAACTGTGCCAGAATTTCGAAGTTTGTGGGTTGTTTAGTGCCTTCATCCTATCCTACATCGCCTAGCGCTTATGCATAATCAACATGAGAAAGGCACTGAGCCACTATACTGTAAAACAAGAGAACTGGTGATGTACATATTGTATTGTCAATTCTAAAGAATATTTTGAAATTAGGTAGAGTAGTTGATCAAGTGTAGGATCGTTGAATTCGTTGTGAGTCAAGGACTGGCCAGTCAGCATCACAGTGTAATAGTTTGACGTGATAGAACAGCGTCTGTTGGGTTATATTTAAACTAGCTACCATCCATGGAATGTGTTAGGACCCGCGGTTATACGCAGTCTATCACGGCGGCTTTAAACCTCCTGATTCGGGTATAACAAAGCAGAACGTTGGTAGTTTATTCAAATCAAACTAACTGTGCACACAACTAACTGATTGTTAATAAAATATACATCATACAACCAAGTGAACACTGTATACATGTATTCGTCAATGATACGATGACGTAACTAATTGATTAAAGTGGTACGGGATAAACAAAGAAAGATTTCAAGTAAGAGTGCCCAATATCAATTCAGAATATGTTGCGTGTAACGATGTGAAAAACATCTAGGCAGTACTTGGCGTAATTAGCAAAAGAGGACAGTTATAAATGGCCTACATTGCGACAATTTGGCCAGTAGAGTGAAGATTTAGAAATAGCCGAGATGGACTTTGTGCGGGTCGTCGTTAGTGGCATGGTGGAACAGTGGGTAACGTCGCAGACGGGGTTGGCGGTTCAGTGTTTCGAGTCTCCGGGCAGGCGATTTGTTATTTACATTGTTACTTTCATTTGCAGTGATTCGAGCATAAGTTACACTGATTTTAGCCAAAACCAATACCGTTATTTAACCTGGGCTTAAACGATGATTCTCTTGTGATGAGTATCCTACACTAAGTGAGATGCATAGAATATTGAATGCAAAACGTGCTAGTTCCTAAATTGTTTTTTTGGCACTAGGTTCGTTCTTGATACTTCATTAAGTTCATTACAGAAAGAACACCTGTGTGTCCACTAAGAGAAGGGTTCACAAGGCATCTGTCTGGTACGACGGATGGGAGATTTGACTTATCTTCGAGATTGAAAAGCGTACATTCTTGAAATCAAACCACGGTTTCAGCTACCACTTACTATATGGCATAGACTGCTTGGATGAGCAATACCAGTTTGCGATAACCTTTACTTGAGTGATGAAATTTCGATACTGATAATTAAGTTTATTGTACTATAACATTTGTGCTAGCTAGACCTAGCAGTCTGTCTTATAAATCATTGTTCTCTACAGTCCTTGTGAGTTTACAGAAATCACAAGGCTACTGAGCGATGAAGCGATCAGGAAGTTCGTTAGACTTGAGGTTTTTGATATGGTCGACCATGAATGTCACCTCTGAGATTAAGATCAATTTAACTATACATATCACTGGTCGGAAATCGTCAACGCGCCTGACTTTGCCACACACTATGTGAGTCTAGATTAATAAAGTTGATGTTTTCGCGTAGTACGTTTTCATTAACGTTTTTATCTAACAACATTATCGTACGTGTACAGTGTTATTTTGCCTACTATTTTCTGCACGATCGACAGTCCAACCATTCAGAATTGGCTCAATTTTGTACTCACCCATGATGTCAATGAAAAATCAATGTTGTGACTAAGTCTTATCTATAAACAAGACGATAACATTTTCCAATTCATTTTACAAATCACATGATGGAACTGGTCTAAATGGTTCACGAAAATTTGTTCAAAGCTACTAATATAAACAAGTTTCATAACCATTTTTCTAATAAACTTCCATTATTGATTAACATTTTAAAAATATCCTCTGAAGACACGCTATAACTATCCAGTGTACAGTAGGTTTAGTTATTTTATGGGACCCTGTTGGTCTCCTCCAAAATCTGGCATATTAGCATTCACGATTACCAACAATTGAGCAGATGTGGTCTCCTAAATGCCATCAGTTAATGGCATACATTCTGATTCGGATGTCTGAATGGCGCTTAAACTGATAATTGATTAGGAAGACGTCTATTTGACAGGTCTAAACAAGGTTCGTACATCTGTTCAGCTCGAGCGACAGTCGATAGTTTGTTCGCGAAGAGATGAATGCAAATAGTGAATGAATACAAAACGAAACAAACCATAAAATTAAAAACCAATGGGATAATTATGAACGGGACAACAGTGGACAGAATACCGAGCGGAACTAATTCGTCCGCAAAATCATGCAGTCTATTACAAATACCAACAAGAATGTAGAGAGATGTAAACGTTAAACCCAGTTGTCATGGTGTTAGGGCGCCCCACCCTCTTACCGTCCCAAGGCGCCTCCGCCGTGAGAAAGGAAAAAACGATTGGCTTTGTCACACTCACGCTCACAGCGGCCGAGAGGGTGGCCTTGGCTAGTTTTTACCCGTCAGACTGTTTACTCCATTGTGCCCATTGGTGACCCTAACTATTTTTTCCGATAAATGTCCTTCTCTTTTTAAGATTCGGAAATGTCCTTATGGTCACTGCGCCCCCTAAAAGTACTTTTGACCTTGTCGTCTCGATCGCACACGTTTTGTAGCGGAACAAAGCTTCTTATTTTGAACGCGTCTGTTGGCTTGCCTTGGGAGCGAATACGGGACAGTCGCGGTACTACTCGGGACCGAGATTTTCGTGTGAATTATTATCGGGGTGAGAATCCGATTTTATCGAGCGTACCACTAAACTGAGATCAAACAAGCGTACTGTTTAGGAGAGTTTACAACATATGGGTAAAGACTTGTCATGTTAATTACTTGTATGCCTGTCACGACTATGTGGGAACATCACATCCAGTATGTCGTGTTTCCTTAAACGATAGCCGAAAGGTGCTTAGTTTTACGTCCAGTTCCCCTCGTGACCTTTAATCAATTTCCTCTCCATGTTCGTCAACGGGTCACTCATAATCTTATGTATTCACAATTACATAGGCCGGTTTGGAGAGATTTGCACTTCTGAAGTGTTAGTTGGCTATATTAACTGTTCAATCGCATATAAACCCACTGAACATCTGTTGCTCTGTGGCTCACATATGGCACTGTAACCGGTCGGCAAAATTCAATAACTCGATTAGATAGCTTTGAGCAACGAATGGTTTTGCTCCATAGTTTTGTGAATGTTTCCAGTGAGTTAGTTTTCTGAAGATTATTAACTAATTTTTTCTTGTAATCCAAGTACTACCGTGAATCAATCCACCTTAATCTTAAACCGGCATGGTGAAGGTTAGTCGAGAGCGGTTATACCTTGCTAGCCCCACTAAGGCATGACATCTTGGATGAAGCCTGAATACGTCTACCTTGTTCCACCTCACTGTAACACCATCGAATAGCCTATCCATTTCTCATAACAATTACTGCTCGCTGTGATTGTCACTAATTGCTGGAATGTTACGGGCGCTTGCGATGCGTTCGGACGTCAAAACATCCCTCTGCAGATGTTTAAACCACTTGGCAATTTAAAGTGAGCTCCGTTATGCACAATGTTTACACTGAATGCTTGAGTAATGACGGTTTTTTCAAATGGCTATCCTGTTTTGTTCGCCTGCCCTTCAAAAGTTGTCTTCAGCGGGCAGTTCAATATCTGCTAATATCCTGCAACTTCAATTTCACACTGGGCCTATAGTCGTTCGATTAGACAATAACTACTTGTCCTGCCTGTGGATGGGCATTCTTGTGCATAGAGCAATAGGCGCGTCTTATATAGTAAACCGTTCTTCAACCGCATATTGACCTGTCAATCCTTTGCCGACAAAAAGGTTTCACTAGAGACGTACACGATAAAAAATGAACATTGCACTTGAAATAGCTATCTGCTGTGAATGGAGTGGATAATGCAGCAAAAGGTCGTCTGCCATGTTGCCGGACGAGATGCACAGAGTGTTCAAACTCGAGCAACTCGTTAACCTTGAATTTGTAGCAAATAGCTGCCGTGAATCATCCTGAGCAACACATCTTAACAACATTTATGCAGTTAAATGTTTTCTTAGAAAAAATTGCTCCGTTTCTAAATATTTTTTAGCATAAATTATAACCTAACTCTTTTCACTAATCGAAATGACAATACCAGAACGTTTTTCAGTTGCGTGAGAAAGACATAGACAGTGGTTTGGCGACTGTGATTTATCCAAATGTCCTCGACTAACATTTTGCTAGTTAATATGCTGGAGAAAAACCAAAAGAATCACTTGTTCAGTGAATGAAGAAATTGTGAACTATCTGGAAAGGTACGCCAAAACGAGAGGCTCATTATGGCAGAAGAGAAAAAACACGCTTACTTAATATTTGTTACTTGTGTCTGCATACAACGACCATCATTGCATTTCAATTCTTGAGCAATCGATCTAGAGATCCACTATTGGTTCAAAACATCATATACCTGAACACTTGCATACTGTTGGGTACCAGAAAACACATGGGAAGAATAGCTGAGTTACAGGTTATACAAAAGCTCAACGTTTCAGACAATTATAGGCAAAATCCTTCGTTAAATTTGTAAATTGTTTCCCGTAGAACAGACAGGGTAACCATTTCAGCTTAGTATTGTGAAATATGTGTAGTGAGTGTATTCCACTGGTAAAAGTTGATGCGAGAGACAAAAGCTATCAGAATGAAAAGGGCAGTTTGTTTGTAGACATGAGCAGCGCGATACCCCGCAGGAGAACTACAACCGTGGTTGACGTAAATGCGCCGGTTTACGCTCGGATGGTAAATAATTCAGTCCAGGATTGATTGTCTCAACACGATGACGGACTAAGCTCTCAATGACTGAACCTCAATTCCTAATTTCACTACGAATGGTTGGAAGGATGCACGTGCCTAGGTTCTGTGGGATGAAAATGTTTCACAACTCGCTCGTCATGCACTGGACTCTAACATGTTTGAAATTTCAGACCTGTTATGGCCTCATAAATACCTGACGTACCTTTACAATTATATCATTATTTGATATTAATATGTGGATCGATACAGACAGGTACAACAGTAAGAAACCGATACATATAATGCAACTTCAAAGAAAAGACCATTATAAGGGAGTAACTTTCACGCTTCAACATGTCACTCTACTAGAGAACGGAATTATATGACTGCCATAAAATAACTTCGTTACATTGAAAGTTTCATTTTGAAAGGCGAGTCGATCACCTCAACGCAGGTATATACTTGCCGTAGCAAACTTTACGTGGAAACCATAGTTTAAACCGATCTTCCTGTCACCATCAGGTGACTTGGCCGATACATGTGTCAAGGTTAATATTCAAAGTTTTGAATGCTGTCTGTCATGTTTAGTCCAGTATGTACTCCTCAGCTATTACGTATTCTTATACAAATTGAGCAGCGTCATTGTGACTAAACCAGTAAGGGGAGAAAGTGGAAAACTGGTACGTTTAGCCTACAGGATAGGCTGGGACATCCCGTCCTCTTGGTTTGGTGAGACCAGAAGACGATGGGAAGTGTTCACAAAGAGCTATAAAAGTGGGTGAAAACAATAATTGGACTTGCACTGTCTTGTCATTTTTGGTTAGACTGGCGGTACTACAATGATACTATGCCCTACTGGTTCAACGGTATACTCAGAAATGTAAGAGGCCTTTCAAAGAAATGGTAGTATAATGACTGAGTACATACTGAATTTGATTTAAGGATAGACTACACGTTACCTTCTTTTTTTACGAAAGGCGAACTGATGGTGTTCGAGTCAGATTAGGGCAGTGCTTGTTCTGGGATGGAATTTCCACAATGAAATAGGCTCCTAGTCAAGTTCATAGATTTTTAAGCGCAACGATACGCTTGATCGACTCATGGCTATTGATAAGACGGAACCTGTCAGAAAACAACTCCGTTGGACTGTACCAAAATGTGCGCAACCCATTGCGACAACAAGCGACTTGGTTTCAGGAACGATTTGCTGGGCCTTCTTGACATATATTATCCGACGTCTTCTCAAATAATCCAGTGTGAGATAGATAGTGCTTTGAGCATAATATCTACAACAGTAATATCAACAATACCCATACCCCGATTCTGATTCTGATGTATGGCTCATACGAACTTTCGGCCGGTGATAATGGTACCCTAATCTAAAATCCTTATGGAAGATGCCTCACATTTACTTGAAGCATGGTAATACATCTGTTGTATCGGGAAGAGAATCAGTGTATAGTTGAAAGTATGGATATTTTGTGGAATACTGAACAGTTAGATTGCATAATGAGGCTGTGTTATAACAGACAGTCAGGACGAAACGGTGTGATAGTGAATTGTGCAGTGAAACTGAGAAAATGAGCCTTAAAAGTAGAACAGCGAAGTAATCAACGAGGAATACGTTCCAAAGTATAGTGAGTGGAACAACATCCTCGGGGTATCTGATACTTTGATGGCCCACGAATTGAACATTGCAAGGGAACCTGCTGGAACTCAACAACTCCAATTAGGCACTACGACATTCCGGAAAATACATAATCAATAAAAACGGAAGTGGTCAGTATAGGTCCACTATTTGTTGTCCAGCTCTGCCAGGTATTTCTGTGAACAGGGCGTGCTGAATCATGATATCGGCCGTTACCTATGTGGCGACATAGTCAGATTCACCGCACATCCCGGATGAGACGTTCGCTTGGTCTCGTTGGCGTTATGACGGCAGTTTCAGTGTAATTGGACCAGAAGTGATTGATCAACTGTCATTTTTGACAAAAAGAAACAGCGGAAGCGGTTTGAAAGAAGTAGGTAAAATGCACAGAAAACATTAGGTGGTTCATATACTGGCGACCCTCTGTTGCATAAATAAATTGATTGTGACGAACGCAGTCAGTAGGAGAATTAAACAAACAGTATGATTGTTCTTCTTTCTTGGACGTGCGTGGTAGGGTTTTGGATGAGCTCGGATGGCAGCTGACGAAACCAAAGTTAGATTTGTACTCTTGATAAACTGCTACCAGAACAGAGAATGCCGAGGATTACTTTGCTGACGAAAGACTGCCAGCAGGATGAACAAGGGCGGTGTGATAATTCAAATGGCACAAAAGAACGGCATTGCTGTTTTTACAACTCAACGAAAACAATTTAACAAAGACCACATATATGAGTTAATCTCCTCTCCAGTTCGAACGTATACAGTTGTACGGTCTCAATTAGATAAAACCACAGAAAAAGCTGGTTTCTTATAACCACTAAATCAAACAAGAATGCCCTCCCGTTCTGTCTTTCACACTGTTCATCCATTCACTAGCAGTTAAAAAGATGTTCACTTAGACAGAACACATCAACAGTCACTTGGATGGTCGAACGCGTGACGAAATGGTCGAAACAAACGAGATACACCATAGCCAACTTGATAAACCAGCTACGGGAAATCCGAAGTCCAATATTACTAGACATCACATGTGGACAACTGGTCACCATCTGGTGACCAAATTAATCCCGTTAGCGCATTCAAGGTAATGTTTCGCAATCGGCACCAAGAGCTATTTCCCTCTAACGGGGCCATGCTTGTTCACATTTATAAGCCGGCATTGTGTACACAAAAGAGTACGAGTTGACCTTGGTGCTGATTACATGGTACGCGGTGCGATCTTAATTGTGGCTGCTTATTGCTTGATACTATCCATCTGATGTATTTGATTTGTAGGTTTTACGCTGGCAACTGATGAAGATATATGAACTGTTATCATGGCGTGACACATTTTCTCTTTCGGTTGTGCTAACGTTGTCAACGGGAATTCAGTGATTCAAGATTTATATGGTGTTGCTGTTTACACAAGTGAGAATTGACTCAAAATCGCGGTCCGTTAACATCATCTTTTTGTGCTAAGTAGGCCGTACAGACAGTCAAAACACATATTTGTAAACCTACTTAAGTTTCATACTCTAAATCATATGTTAGAAATTATACTAACCGATCGACTAGATTTTGAAGCAAAGGAAAATCTCTGCGATGTTGCACAATTTCGTTAATTCTGAGAAAATGTCCGCAGTTGTGGCAAGTTCGCTGCTTCATCAACACGTAAACGTTTGCAAACACCCGGTTTTCCTATTTGTCTCAAATAAACCTGAAAAGACAAGCTAGTAGTGGTATATTGCACGATCTTTGTTCGAACTGATTTCGCTGCATCTTATCAAGTACATACTGCAGAAATGGAAATTACAAAATATGCATAAACTTGTGACTTACGGAGAGTGCTCGGTCCAGGTATAAGGAAAAGAAGAAGATATTCACTAACACTACCAAGGTAGTGCTAATTTAATGAACAGTTCCTTTTGCACACACAATGGCGGCTTCAGACGTTTAATAGCAATTGCCTCGGCAAAATGAAGCTAGCGTTTATTCCGGTGCGTAAAAATGACTGAGAATGCCGATGGATTGCCAGTCTCGTGATTTGTCTCGAGCACATGACGCGCAATGGAAGAAGCGGGTACCTTGTGTGAATGACCTTTGGCTTATTCGCACAGATTCCAACG